>JASDQU011402760.1:51047-67925 GCA_032191745.1 Picea mariana | reverse complement strand
CAAAGTGATCAAATTTTGATATTAGATATCACCTTTACATAATATCTAATGGCTAGGATTTAATTTAACTCACTAATACCAAATAATTAGGAATTTAGTTAAATTAAAGTCACATTAATTACAAAAGTGCATTCACTTTATTAAAGTGAGTCTCATAAGTACTGATAGGAATTAAGGATGAGTCCCATGTGTTAGACATAGACCGATGTGGAAGCACCTATATGATGCTACATACATCAATAGGAGGGGGGTCAAACCTGTGACCTCCCCCTCATTTCCAAAGTTAAAAAACCCAAAATTTTAACAAAAAATTAAACTATGGGGCACATGCCACCACTCTTCGATCTTGTGTGAAAGGGAGCCGCACCAAGCGACACATTTCCCCTCCTCTTAAATGCATATGAACCTCCTAATCATCCTTTGCACCACCATCGAGGGAACATTTCATTGTTCCCCTCCCACCCGATGAATAGTGGCCTCCTCCACCCTCATTCGACCTGAAATAAACACATTATAGGATATGGGGTTGTTCTACCACCAAGGCAGTGCCACTGCTATCCTTTAAATTTCCTCAAAGAGTACATGTATTAACAAAATATATTTTTTTATGCTATGGTTTATAGTAGGGGTGGTGGACACAACATTAAGACACACAATTTCAGAATTGTGGTTATTGGTACAATAGACTATCCTTCCAAGTGTTTATGCCTAAGGGATTGTTTGTTGAATCAATCCCGAAATGAATCCATGTTCCACCAATACATCGAGAATTATTATAGTTAGTTAGGGGGCATGATAACAGGTATGAAAAGTGCATGAACGATATCCATTTCCTTACTTTCAATGGCTAAACCCATGACCCCCTGCCCTAAACAACAAACAAATATTTACCCTAAGCTATGGAATTTTCTCTTAGTGAATTTGGTAGGAATTGATGGCCATTTTGACACCTTGAATTCACTAATTTATAACTGAAAAACTAGGTCCAATAATAAAATATGCCATTGGGATGGAACAAATCCTAAGGAAAATTACGAGGTGACACAAATTTTGTCATCTTCCCTCAAAATATTTTTTCCAAAAGTTGAAATTCCTAAAATGTTTTTTTTTGAATAAAATAATGTGATTTTTTTTTGAATCAAACATGATTTGATTTAATTTTTTCAAAATACAAAAATACTTTTAGGGTTGGTCCACTTGTTGCTTTTCCAAAAGTGACAAGTGTCTTGTAACCTAACCCTAGCCTTCTCTTTTCTTAGAAATAAGATAAAATATTTTGTATTAGGGAGGACATGTTGAATATATCACCTAAGCTTTGTTTGCTTTTCTTTGGAGTTCTTAGTGATTGTACTTGCTTATTCTCTTTCAGTTGTTGAGATTTGTATGGTTTATAATTGGGGGTTGATGGGTAGTAGCAGATGCTATTTTTGGAAATATTGTTGTCATTGGTGTCAAAAATAGGGGGAGTCCATAGATTTCCAAGATAAATATTGCAAGATGAATATTTTTGGAAATGTTGTTTCAAGATTTTTTATGCTTTGTTTGGATACCCTATCTTTGAAGGACTTTTTACTATGAAGACTTAGCTCAAATGGGAGCATAGGATATATAGTTGAAAATCTTATTTCGAGACTTTTCAAATGGTATATGGCACTCCCTCTAAATCCATAGGAATGAGGAGATATGAAATATTATGTCAAGTCAACCAATCCAGAAAGTACAGGTCATCCCAGCCAGTTTTATAAGTCAACCCCATAAGTGGACACAAAAACATTAGAAATATAGGATATTTGTGCACATTTGAAGATCATTTAAGAAATAAGATCAAACATAAGTGCGCATAAGAGATATGAGGTGCACAAGAGGAGATGGAAAGTATTTTTGGTGTCTAAAGGTGCACAAGAGGAGTTTTCTTGGAGTTTTAAGGGTGCACTATGAAGGAATAAGGTCTATGATGTAGTAAAGTGCAATGTTTTGAGGTTGTTATGCCGCAGTTCATAATTATATTATGGGAATGATGCTATGAGGTTTTCTAGGGAATGAAGGCTAAAGATAACTAGGGTTTGAAGCTATTTTTGAAGTATGAAGCATGAAAGTGAAGTCATAAGTACTTTGTGTATGAAGATATTAGATTGGTACCTATACATATCTTACTGAGTTGGTGCTTAGCTGAGGGGCTTGTTGTTTCCAATAGGTTGGTTCCTACACAATATCTTTCCTAGTTGGTGCTCAACTGAAGAGATTGGTGTCTCTAGTAGGTTGGTTCCTACACAATACATTGCTGTGTTGGTGTTGAGTTGAAGAGATTGGTGTCTCTCGTAGGTTGGTGCCTACAAACATTTATAAATATAAGTTTTTGTGGTTTTATCCCACAAGGTTTTCCAAATTAAACTCTATGCATTGTGATTTGTGTTTACATGCATTTACTATTTTAAATTTAATGATTGATTGTTGAATGATCATTTAAAGTAAAAATTGTGTTATACTGATTCACCCCCCCTCTCAATATAAGCATAAGTACAACAATTAGTATTAGAGCAGGTTCCTTCAGAAATAATCTAACCACTGGAAGGTAGATCTCGAGAACACACATGGTCAGTCAAGAAGGTTTATCCACAAACAATAGATCGTATGAAGAAAGTGATGGATATGTTTATGATATTAACAAAGAAGAATTTATGTTGATTTCCATGGATACACATTCTACTAATACAGAAGATGAAGAAAATCATAAAGAAAAATCAGATTAAGAAGAAGAAGACATTGATAGGGAAGTGAATATTGAAGTAGAACTCGTTAGTTCCTTAGAATAAATAGACATACTTGGGGGAAATAATAAAAATCAGAAAGAACAATTGAAAAAATATGAAAAGAAGGACCATGATCTTATTCAAACACAAAAAACAATTGTCATCCTAAAGACTCAACTAGAAGAGACAATTTTTTTTTATCATCCTGAAGGCTAAAATCGTTTCCTTAATAAATAAACTAGAGAAAAAAAGTGATCAGTTGAGTAGAATATTGAAGTTTGGAAAAATTACTTAAACATTGGATAATATTCTTAGTCACTAAATCTCACCATTCATCAAGATAGGTCTTGTATATGAATAAAAACAAGATAACCCCAAGGGAGATGGAAGCACTAAGGCCACAAAGCCATCACAAAAGGAAAATGAAGAAGATACTAAAAGCTATGCTAATATTCTCAAAGGATCCATAAACAATGAAAGAAGTACCAGGAAAGGAAATTATGACAAAATTTTTTTTTATTCTTTTCATAGGATCAATAAGAATTAGTTCAGAAGAGCTATTCCACCAAGAAGGCCTTTCGCAACCCGGTACCAAAATATCTTTGTTGGCTATTGTTTTTCTTGCAATTATTTTGGTTATAAAGCGCTAGATTGTAGAGATTATGCAAGAGGTGATCATGCGAGAGATAGAAATAGAGGTTCTTATAATATTTCAATTAATATTGATTACGTGAGCAACAAAACTAGAAGTTATCATGTGTTGTTGATAGAAACTACAATTCATTTTCTCCCCTACTTGGTTACAATATTCAATGTTATAAGTGCAATAAATATGGGAATATAACATGTGACTGTAGAAGCAACATAATAAAGTATCCTAAATGAAATAGGGAATATGTTCTTACCAAGAATACAAAAGAATACACAAAAGTGTAGAAAATGAAGCAAGAAGAACCAGAGAAGGAAGAATGTGGTGTAATGTGTGCTCAAGACAAATGAAGTGAATGGTACATTGATAGTGTATTTTTAAAACACAAGAGAGGGAATTAGAAAATATTTCTCATCCTAAAGGAAGAAAAACAAGGCAAAGTTACCTTTGGGGATAATGCTTCTGCATGGATAGTTGGAAAATGTACCATTACTCTTGATAATGGAAAGACTAAAACACATAATGTATTGTATGTTGAAGGGTTAAAACACAATCTTATAAGTGTCATTCAAATGTGTGATCAAGGTTACAATCTCAAATTTCATTCTAAAGGATGTGAGATAAGGAAAACAGGTTCAAGAAGATTAGTGGAAAATGCAAAAAGAACCCCGAGCAATGTATACATTCTCGATGAAGTCAAAGGAGAAAAATATTGTATGGTACAAGTAAATGAAATATGGTTATGAAATAGAATGATGAGTCATATAAATTTGACAATCTAGTAAAATTCAGCAAGACACAAGAAGTAAGAGATATGCCAAGGATCTCAAAACCTACCGACATTGTTTGCAAGCCATGTTAACATGGGAAGCAGATGAGAGTTTGTTTTAAAAAAAGGATTACTCAACATCAAATCCATTGGAACTTATACACACATGCCTCTGTGGGCTAGCAAAAACAAAAACTTTAAAATGTGAGAGTTATTTTATGCTGCTTATTGATGATTACGCAAGAATGACATGGGTTACATTTCTTAAAGAAAAATCTGAAGCATTTGAGAAATTTAAATCTTTTAAATCCCTAGTTGAAAATGAGACTGATTTAAAAATCAAATGCTTAAGATTATAAATATGAGTTGAGTTTACTTGTTATGAATTTGATGAATTCTATGAGAATCATGGAATTAAGTGAATTCTTTTGGCATCAAGGACTCCACAACAAAATGAAGTTGTATAAAGGAAGAAAAGAACTGTATAATAAATGGATAGAACAATGTTGAATGAAGCCAAACTACCTGACACCTTTTGGAGAGAATCAGTCAACACAAGAGTCTACAGTTTGAATAGATCACAAATTAGAGTTAACAACAAAAAGACAACTTACAAATTATGGAAAGTTAGACAAGATACAGTAAAATACTTCAAAGTATTTGGGATAAAGTTCTATATAAAGATAAATGAAAACAATTTATGCAAGTTTGATTCTAGAACACATGGATGTATCTTTCTTGGCTATGCATTTAGAAGCAAGGCCTACAAATGCTACAACAAAAGACTGCACAAGGTTTTAGATAGTATTGTTGTAAGAGTGGATGAAATTATACCTCAAAAATAAAATTCAAATACAAATGAATATCCATAGGAGACAATCTATAGAGAATTAAAAAAGGAAGAAGAAGAGGAAGAAGAAAACAAAGAACAAAAATAAATAGAACGCTAATATCCAAATACACCATCCATACTTGTTCAAAAGCATCATCTAGAAAATCCGATTTTTGGTGATATACATACTATTGAAATTTCCCTTAACCCGACACCTGACAATTAATTCTAAATAAATCATTTATTGAATAAAAGTGCAACTGAGTTATCAACTAAGCATTATAGGGGAAGCATAAATAAGGAAACCAAAATCTCACACACAATACACAAATATTTTTGGGTAGAAACCCCTGGGAAAACACCGTAGGGAAAACCAATACTTAGATGCTTTTATTATGATCAAATCATGGATCTCGTAATATGGATAATTACCTATTGAAATAAATACTACAAAAAAACCTGGCAAAGTCTTTACAGTTGTATGGCCCTGAATCATAACGGTTTATGAGGTGTACGTGCCTTTCCTTCTGCAAACCCAGGTATATGCACCTGTCTCCATTGATGCCTGTGTACACACTCATAAATACTGCACACCAAACTTTGTACAACGTTACCCTTTCCTCTAGCTTCAACTAGTTGAAACCCACTTGTGAATGTCTCTGCTCTCTCTTCTCCTTGACCTGTATGATCTCTAGATGAAATTCCTTCTCTAATTACCCGAGATCTCCTTGAATCACAATCCTTCATGATCCAAACCTATCTACATCAACACTTGGATGAAATGATCTTCACCTAATCAATAATATCTCCTCATTCATACAATGTATCATGTGTAAGCAAAATTCCTTTTTTGCTTCTACACTCTCGAATGACTCCACACTAGAAAAAGTCATTATTTTTTATATCTGTGTAAAAGTGTCTTTTGATTTTACCCTAGCCTTGCTTTTATATCATTGAGTTATGACCTAAACCTAATCTCCAAAGTGATTGACAATTGATATTACTTCTCACCTCACTGATAAAAGCACTTTAATTTAATAACTACTTTAATTAAAGTAAAGTCAAGGATAAAATGCTTTGGATGATTACCACATGTCTAGCTGACACATAGACCTTTGTGAAAATGTCTGTCTGATTCTACCATGCATCAAAAAATACACGAGTTCATACTAGAAGAAGATTGAACTTTTATTTTCTATATAGAATAGATCCCAATAACTTTACACAACTTAATGAAGATAAACATTGGGTTAATGCTATGAAATAAGAACTAGATCAAATTGAGAAGAATGAGACATGGGAACTTGTGACCAGACCAAAAGAAAAGAATGTGATTGGCACCAAATGGGTCTTCAAAAACAAATTGTATGAAGATGGAAAAATAGTAACAAATAAAGAAATATTGGTCTATAAAGGGTATGGTTAAGTTGAGGGTATTGACTTTGAAGAAATCTTTCCTCCAGTTGCAATATTAGAAGTAATCAAAATGTTTTTTGCATTTTCATGTTTCAAGAAATTCAAGTCTACAAATGGATGCCGAGTCATCCTTTCTAAATGGAAATTTAGAAAAAGTATATATTGAACAACCAAAAGGATTTCAATTGTTAGAAAACAAAGATCATGTAATTAGACTGAAGAAAGCACTCTATGGACTAAATCAAGCTCCCAGATCTTGGTATTCAAGACTTTACAAATAATTACAACAACATAGTTTCAAAAGAGGAATTTCAGACAACAATCGTTACATCAAAACATACAATGAAAATCTATTAATCATTGTGGTTTGTGTGGATGATATCATATTTAGAAGTACTAATGCTAGAATGAGCCAAACGTTTGCAGAATAAATGCAAAACAAAATTGATATGTCCATGCTTGGATAGTTTTCATTCTTTCTAGGGTTGTATATTTCTTAATCTAGAAAATACATACTCATTTCTCAGACCAAATGTATCAAGGAAATGTTGAAGAATTTTGGAATGAAAGACTGTTTATGTGTTAGTGCACCCATGATCATAGGATGTAAGTTGAGCAAACATGATGAATCTCAAGAAGAAAACCAAACCTTATACATGTCAATGATTGGCAACCTACTATATGTGATAACATCAAGGCAAGACATCATGCAAGCAATAGGATTGGTTGCAAGATTTCAATCTGCACCAAAGGAGACACATGTGCAAGTAGTAAAAAGAATATTCAGATATCTGAAGGGAACATTGGACTTTGGCTTGTGGTATTCAAGAAGTAAGGATTTCATTCTAACAACATATACAGATGCATATTGGGAAAGGAGTATTGATGACAATAAAATTACCATTGGAGGAGAATTCTTTCTAGGAAACTATTTAGTATGATGGTTGATCAAGAAGTAAGCGTCAATCTCTCTATCCACAACATAAGGAGAATATATTGCATCAACAACATGTTGCACACAATTTATTTGGATGGAGAAAACAATGAAGGATATCAAGGTAGAATATGATCAGATCAACCAATCTCAATCATCTGCGACAACACAAATGAAATAAACATTTCAAAGAATCCTTGTATACACTCAAAGACAAAGAATATTCCCATCAAGTACCACTTCATAAGAGAACAAGTAGCCAAGCAAAATGTCAAGCTAGAATACATTGGCACCAAAGAATAGGTTGCAAATATTTTTACCAAACCCCTTCCTAGAGAAACATTTGAATATCTCAGACATAATTTGGGAGTGATATCTCTCTTATCTCGTTATTAAAGGGAAGCACAAGGTTAGGGGGAGAAACCCTTTTCCATTGATTTCAAAGGGGGAGAAGTTGCAGACAAAGGAATAATTGTATACTCAAGAAGAGTTTTAGATAGGGGGAGTATTACCGACTAAAGGACGCCATCAATGAAAAGGGGGGAGATTGTTGATTTTTTTTTTGTCATTGATGTCAAATACATGGGGATACTACATATTTCCAAGATAAATATTGCAAGATGGAGATTGTTGGAAATATTATTTTAGGATTTTTGATGCTCAGTTTAGATACCCTATATTTGAAGGCATTTTTACTCGGAATACCTAGCACAAATGGGAGGATAGGATATATGGTTGACAATATTATTACAATACCTTTCAAACGGTATATGGAAATCGCTCTAACTCCATAGGAATGAAGCGATATGAAATATTTTTTCAGGTCAACCCAACCAAAAAGTACAAGTCAACCTAGCAAATTTTACAAGTCGCCCCCATAAGTGAATGTAGAAACACTATAAATACATGATAGACATGCTTCTTTGAAGAGAATACAAACAATAAGAGAAAGAAAAAGTCCGCAGAAGAGATATAAGGTGCATCAGAGGAGCTAGGGAGTATTCTTGGGGTCTAAAGGTGCACACAAGGAGTTTTCTTGAAGTTTTAAGGGTGTTCTATGAAGGACTAAGATCTATGATGCTGAAAAGTGTGTTTGTAATGATACAATATAGAATTATATTCTGGGAATGATGCTATGAGGTTCACTAAGGCATAAAGGCTATATCTGATAATGGTTTGAAGCTATGTTTGAAGTATGAAACATGCAAGTGAAGTCATAAGTACTATGTGTATGAATATCTTAGATTGGTACCTATACGGGTTGTTATCACCATAACAATTTTATTTTGATGGAATCCAAGTCTTGGATTTAGCGAGGGGTTAGATTAGTGTGGAGATGCGATAAATTTGGAGGACAGGGTCACACCTAGCAAAGAAGGGCCAAATATAGTGGAGGCACGAAAGTTTATGGGGCCCGGCGGGCCATAGATCCTAAACGACCCAGATTGACGGTCAAGAGACATATCAGGTGAGGAAATAGTGTGAAGGTTAATCGCTCAAGAGAGGGCTGGGGAAAATATTGTGGTTTCATCTTGTAGACACGCGGCACCACCAGAGGCATATCAGGCAAAAACAAGGTCTACCCAAAACCACTTTGCTTCGCCCTTGATATCGAAAAGCACATATAAAAGGAAGGCCCCAGTCATTATTTTATGATATTTCAAATCATTCGAATGTTTGAAAATTGGCACAAACGCTCCATTCAAAACTGAAGCTCAACAATGAACCAAACTCACACATTCTCCACTAATAAACATATATTTTTCATCATGGCCATGAATCCTATCATTTTATCCGTAACAGAGAAAGATTCCACCTCTAAAGAAGAAGCCCTAATTGACAAAGAATTTGATATATTTGACACAGAAATAACCATCTCACCCATTTCCGTATCTAGAGCCAATTTGTTAGACAATTTCAGAAAACAAATACCCTTCCTCGAAATATCCCAAGCCTCCATAACCCCTTACGTCGTCGAAGTCACATTCCCTTTTCTAGAATTCATAAGTTGGTGTGCAGAACAATACTCCTAGGAAGAAAATGTCATTTTTAATAAGTTAGGGTCAAAGGTCCTATGCAGAGTAGATATCCCATCAATTCGACACACCCTCAGTAAACCAGAGTCTTCCCCCACAGCGTCAGAGCCCTTTGAGGAAGAGAAAATAATCACAGTCTACAAAGAATGCCCCCCCGAGGTCAGACCCTATTTTTGCAGACCATTGTTAAACCTGAACATCATTCTGAGATTCTGTCATTGCCCATGAATGTAAGTGTCATGATTATTGTGGTCTAGTGGGTATGTTCCACAATCAGTCAAATTTTAGGATTGGATAACGACAAGTTTGTAGTAGAGGTCATTTTGGGTTTCATGTTGACCTTTTTTTAGTAATAGTCCAGTCAATCGGTCTGTATCAGTTTTGAAGAGTTCATCACTGATAATATGCACAAACAACTGGTAAATTTCAAATCACTAAGACACTTCAGGTGTAACACACTTTCTTAGAATGTTCCTTGAAACAAATAAGAGTTTTTTTTCCGAAGCTGCATTCATTTAGACTCAATGCAAAAGGATCACAATGATTATTTTTATAAATAATATCATGTCTAGGGTTTATAACCTAATATTCAACACCGACATGCCAAGGGTTTTGGAAGAAATGGAAATTTTTCTACAACCCAATCCAGAGAACATAGTAGGAGATTGGGTGTTGTTCATGCACTCTACTATGATTTGGGTATATGGTTATCAAGAGGGACCTTACCTTTTTCTTGTTTTCTTAACTCCCAGAGTCTTTTCCCTGGATTTCATCAGGCAAAGAATCATCTCAGAAACATAACATTTTCTGAAGATGCACAAAGCATCTAACTTAAAGTTTCCTTTCATAATAGGACCCTATGTGGTAAAGGCTAGATCCTGTTTGCCTCAAATCCAGGCCAATATCAATGAATTTGGATTTGCACAGTTACAAGGGAGGAAATATGACCCGCATAAGGTCATACCTAAGAGAATACTGATGAGAAAACAAGTCTCCTACGAGCATGAGCATGTTGAAGGATTTGATAAACTAGAAAATATGGAAACCTGTGCAGATATGGAATTCACTTTGCAGCCTGATCAGACACAACAAATAGAGTCAGCCCTGCAGGAGATCCAGACACACAAAAATTCTCTAAGGTTGATTAATAAATCTCCCAAGATGAGTATTTATAACAAGATGAGCAAGTCAGAGGCCCTGGGCACCAGTGGTCAGCAAAATGTTCCCAAGAAAATGAAAATCACACAGTTCCCCCAAATAGTAAACCTAGAGGAGGAAGAACCTAAAGAGAAAGTGAACATGGAGATGGTGGATAGTAGGACCAAAAATGAAGAAGCTAATAGAGAGAACATGCCATAGGGTGAAATCAGCTCAAGAGCTTTCAACAACAAGAAACATGTCTTTAATAAGGCACCTGGAGAAGTCTACCAATCCAAAGAAGATCTAGCAAACCAATACACTGTGAAAGGAAATTCATCCAAGAGTGAAATAAGATATTTGTTAACTGAAGTAGAGAGGATCTGCCAGCACAAGTCTTCCCTATTTTCAGTCAGGGATGTAGAAAGGAAGACATTTAACACAATAGTGGTAGATGAGGATAAGGTGTTAGAAAAACAGGATCGTGGAGCAATAAAATAAAACAAATGCGGAAACAAAATAAAAAAGATACACAATACAATAGAGACACATATTTACGTGGTTCAGCCAGTGTGGGCTACGTCCACCAGAGAAATTGCCAGGTCCTTTTTATTATTATTATCTAGCATATGAAGGGATACAACCTACAACAAACCCGCTGTAACTTCCTCTTCTTTCTCTCACAGTCTCCTATCTCAGAATACAATATTCACCATCCATCATAGCTATAATACATTTCCCTCATAAAATAGGGTTTCATTCTATGGAAAAAATCCCTAACATAATCTCTATCGTTAGATCTGCGACCTTATAATGAATGGTCCAGATTTACAATGAACCCCCCTCTACACTCCCCCGCGTGGAAGAGTGTACATACTTCTGGGGTGTAAATACTTCATGGGGTATAAACACGACTGAAAATAAAATACCTCTGAATCAGGAAGATAATCAGGCTCCACAACAAACATAAGGTATCTGAGATCAAGATGCATTATGAAACTATTGGTGCCCCAGATAAGGTAAAATTCCATAGAAATTCTAGTGACATGCTATATTCAAACTACCTGAGTCTAAGTTTGGGGGTTTCAAGAATAACAACCCATGCACTTAAATTAGATGGATAGTTGAAGCAAGAAAAAGCATCCAGCAAAGCCTGGTAGACCCAGGTCAAAAGATTGGAATCTGAAGGCCCTCAAGGGGTAAAATCTTCCTTAGATGAGAAAGAAAAGATGATCCAAAGCCTAAAGAAGAAGCTGAAGATGTCTGCCACAGAACATCCACAAACAACAGAGCTGGATACTCTAGAGAAAGAAAAGGAGACATTCAGACAGGAAGCACTAAATTACAAAGCCAAAGTATTGCAGTTGGAAAAGGAAAAAGATAATTGGTTACAAGGAGAAGCAATAACATCAGATATGGCTGATATTGTACCTTATATTGGAGAAATGGGATCAAGTGTTGATGGATTGGTTTAGGCTATGTCCCAAGTAAGCTTGAAGACAAAATAAATCAAGAGACTTAAGGGAATAATAGAAAATATGCAAGAAGAGATGAAAATGAAGGATGAAAAGATGGCCCAAGTCCAATAGGAAAATCAAGATTTGCAGGAAAGAGTAAGCAAGTTGAAGACGATGTTGAAAGGTAAAGTAATTTTGCAAGGAGATAAACATGTAATCTGGGATTCTATTGCTACTGAAGTTGCTAAGTTCAGAGTGCATTTGAATTTTATAAATGACAAAGACAACATGTATATCACTGCCCGAAGCAGGTGTACTATTGTAAATGAGACACTAGCGAAAAAGCCCTTAGAATGGGCCCAGAAGGCTATAAATATGTTGAATTCTATTCCCACCACTGATCTTCAGACCATTGGGGTAAAAGACAGGAATACACTGATTATTTGGGCCAGGAGGATCATCGCTAAGCACAATTTGCTCAAGTCGGTTCAAACCAAAGATGTACAAATGGAACATAGTATACAAGAGTTTAAGGATACATTTGAACAATTATTTATCAAGGGACTCCCACCATTTTGGGATGGCAAAAGGAAATTATACGATCAAGAGGAATACAATTCTCTCATCACTCAGTGTAGAACGGATCATTCCGAATTTGAAGGTCTGGAAGAGAACCTGAAGGGACCAAGTTTGGTGGAATATTTGGCCACAAACTTTGAGATTTCAAATCAATTTAATACAGTAAAGATTGGGCTGCCAATTATGACTTATGCTAATTGCATCGACTTGGAGATTTTGATAAAAGAAATGATGGATTACGAGATTCCTTCTAACTCACAGTGGAAAGAGACTGTGTGGCTAGGTAAGACAAAATGCAGTTTTCCAGGGGTCAGCAAATAGCCTCTAGATGTCACCAGATTGGCGGATTTAGCATGAGATCAGAGCCAGACAGATGGTGAAGAGGAAGTCGAGTAGTCAAATAAATTCATCTTTAGTTTTTGAAACTTTTTTTTCTTAATCATTGTAAATTGGTTCGCTTACCGAAACCATTGGCTTGTAATTATTGTAGTCAGTTTTAGAAATTGAAACACTTAAGTTTCAACCATTGTAATCGAATTGCATAAGTACTAGAAACCCTAAATGAATTAATGTTGGTAGAAGTGCAAGGGCACCTTTTAGTTGTTTATGAACTCTATTGTAATTTTCTGGAGATGAATTGAATACATATGCAGAAGCTTTGGAAGTCTCTATGAAAAGATTCTAATGGTGGTGATATGAGTTTTGTCTCCTTTCATTGTATGTATTTCCTATGTTCTTTATTTCCATTTACATTTTATTCTATTTAAATTGGAGATTTAAAGGCCCATAATTCATCTCATGATGCTCTTGGCTTAAGCAATTTAAACTGTGTGTGTTTCCTCTTAACTAATTCAAAATTCATTTAAGTAATGCTCTGATGTTGTTATTTGTTTTCTCCTTCTTCCTACACTTCACTTAAACTCAATTTGCAGCTCAGATTCATTGCCTCATTTAGCCTTTATCCTCTGGAGAGTTATACTGACCATTCATTGTTTTCATTCACTTTCAAAATTTTGACCCCATAGCCCTGAGTGTCCCTCCCCTTCCTTGCCAGCAACTTCATAAAAACCCCCAAAACAATTTGAAATCTAGCCACTGATTGCTAAAGAAATATCAAGTGACACAAGAGAGCACTCTCTGAGTTAAGTAGGCTAGTGCCCAGTTCTAAAATAGGTTGAAAAAGTTACCTTTGTTATTTTTCTATCAACAGAACAAAATTTATAGTGTGTTAACAATCTGGCGTCGTTGCCGTGGACGAAATTGAAAACCTTCCCTGGGAAAAATGACTTAAAGATTTAGTTTGATTCCTAAGGGTGACATTGGATCAAATACCTTATTGGTTGAAATTATTTTTTCCCTAGAGACTCCATTACCAAAAGAGCAGTTTCAATAAACAATGTGAGCTAGAAACCCTGGCTCCCAAGAGAATTCACACCAGAAGCAACCCAGACCTAGAAGTTGCAATCCTTGTGTCTGACCCTGAAAATCTTGTACATAAAAGAAAAGAAAAGCCAGTAACCCCAATGTTGTGTCTAGATCGATATCTGTCCTTACTCAAGGACGAAGTGACAAGAATTGAATACCTTGAGTTTGATGTGAAATTCGACCAAGCTTTATTTAGAACTAAATCTGAATCTTGATTAAAAGACACCATCTTTGACAAAAAAATATTCCAAGATTTGATTTTAGTCATATTTTCCAGGCCTATAGTGATCCCTTCTCATAACCAATAGCCACTCTGACCCCTCACAATAGCCATGGCATCTATATTTTCTCCCCTCATACTGCCTTCTCAACTACATGATTTACCTCAAAATTATAGCCTAAGGATCAAACTATATGATGTTGAAGGAAACATATCAACCCAAAAGAATCTAGACTGGTTTAATGATTTCATAGACTTGGAAGAGGTGGACTTTGAAGATGTGAAAATGAGGTTGTTTACACAAAGTCTCGCAGGAGAAGTGAGGAAGTGGTTCAGAGCCCTTCCAACAACTAGTATCATAGATTTCAAGGCCTTTGAAACCAACTTCCTTGCAAAATGGGGAGAAAATAAAAACCCCCTTCAGTTGTTGACCCAATATAACAAAATGAATAGATCACCTAATGAAACAATGTAGGAGTTTTCAGCCAGATTCATGAAGGTCTATAATTTGATTCCTACTGAGGTAAACCCCCCCCCTCCCCCCCCCTAAAGATGCTCAGCTCAGATATGATGATTATTTTGAAAGTGATTTTTCTTTATTATTAAGAGAATGAAGATATACTACATTGGATGATATGATGACCAATGCCATAGAATTCGAAGTGAACCTAATGGCTTCAAGAAAGATAAAAGATAACTCTGGCAGGGACATGAACAAAACTTAGGATAAGGCACAACCTTCAACCTCACAAACATCAGAATAAAGGTTTGAAATGATGATGATAACCATGGAGAGAATGATGGAAAGAATGGCCATGGATAATAGGTCTAACCTCAGAGAACAGGTTGAAGACCCACCCAGAAATCCGAGGAGACCAACAATCCCACAAATTAGACAAAGAGAACAAAGAAATGAGGGGAATCAGGAAAATCAAGTAGATCAGATAAATCAAGGGAATCAGGGAAATCAGGTGAATCAAGGAAATCAGAGAGATTAAGAAATAAGGCCTCCTTTCCAAAATAATTATGTGAATGAGAATTATGAGGGATATTTTGAAGACAACATGAATTGTTGTGATGATAAAGAAACATAGGTGTTTTTGACCAAAGAAGAACATGACTAGTTCATGGATGTGAGTGAAATATTTTTGCAAGATCAGGAGGAAAAGTTATCAGTAGAAAGGGAAGATTACCAAGCAGGATTTCAAGATGCCATCATGCAATTCCAAAGACAATAAAACCTTCTAAATCAGAGAATGTCTGAAAACATCCCAAAGAGGAATCCTTCAAAGGGAAATCATCCAAAGGGAAACCTCACCAAAGAATATGAAAGTAACATACCTTCTTCAAGTCAACCAAAAAAATATTCTACTACAAAGGGTACTGTAGACAAAGGAAAGTAGAAAGAAGAGCCTCAGAAGAAAATATTAGAAGTGAGGAAAGAAGTGGTCACCAAAGAGGTAGAGAAGACCTCATCCTCCTTTAATTTTGAAAGTGAGATGGCCAAGATAAAAATTTCTTTACCATTTAATGAATTAATCAAGAATAACGAGTACATAAATTAGATCATCAAGATGCTTAAGATGGAACAAACCTATGATACCCTAAACATACAAGATGATCACCCAACCATCTTATTTGGGCCAAGAGTAGAAGAAAGTAGTGATAATGAAGAAGTTCACACTTTTTATGTCAGCTTGAAAATTCATGACATGAATTTGCAAAATGCCATGTTGGACTCGAGAGAATCTCATAACCTAATGCCCAAGGTGGTCATGGGCCAACTAGGTTTGGACCTAACAAGGCCTTACAAAGACCTATTTTCTTTTGATTCTAGGAAGTTCAAGTGCCTAGGTCTTATTAAATATTTGGTGGTATATTTGGCACAAATCCCAACAAAGAATATGGTTATGGATGTAGTGGTTGCTGACATCCCTCCCAAGTTTGGCATGCTACTGTCAAGGTCTTGAGCTTCAAAATTAAAGGGAACCCTCCAGATGGACATGCCATACGCCACCATCCCTGTCTTTGGTCAAGACAAAAGGTTGTATAGATAAGTTTTTCTAAAATACATGGTAACAATAAGTCACATCCAAGTAATCACCCCATCTACTCCATGGAAACTGAGTTGGGATCTTCTATTTTCTTCAATGACCCGTGTTGCGAAGAAAAAGAACCAGAAATCGACATGGCTAACAAAGAGAGATCTGATCAATAGATTGAGGAATATTTAGAGCAACAAGATGATGCAAAATATTAGATATGGAAGATGATTTTTGATGGGGCTTCCTGCAGAGAGGGAGCAGGGTTGGCGTTTGGATCAATCACCCCAAAGGAGATTCGAAATTGTGTTCTTATAAACTTGTTTTTGAGTGCACAAATACCATGGAAGAATATGAAGCATTAATATTGGGGTTAAAAGTTTTGAAAGAATTGGGTGCCAAAAGAATTGTTGTACATGGAGACTCTGAGCTAATTATAAATCAAATAGAAGGAATATACCAATAAAACCATCCCAAACTGAGGGCTTATAGGAATATGGTACTAGACCTCCTTGAAAAATTTCTAGAATATAATCTTTCAACAATTCCAAGAGAACAGAATCAGGTTGTTGATGCCTTGGCTACTTTAGCAGTAGTTTTCAAAGTCCCAATTTTTCCTGACAAAAGTTACA
>JASDQU011402760.1:10905-22931 GCA_032191745.1 Picea mariana | reverse complement strand
GTTTTCTTAACAAGCTGAAGTATCTTCTTGACATCCTTCCAATGTAGTTCATGTGGATCTTGCATATATCTGGAAACAACTCCAATAGTATATGAGATGTCAATATGAGCATGGGTGAGATATAAAATACTCTCAATCAACTGTTGATACTTGGTACAATCGACCAAAGGTGCAGCGTAACCATCTTCTATCCTAACCCCAGATAGGAAGGGAGACACAACTAGCTTGCAATATGTCATCTGAAACTTGATAAGTAGATCTTTGACATACTTGGACTATGACATCTTGATTCTTGAATCATAATATCTAATTTCAAGACCAAGAAAATAATGTACCGGTCCCATATATATCATGGAAAACATGTCATGCAAGATGGACTTGATTGCAAAAATAAATGAGACAAAACTCCGTGTGATTAGTAAATAATCTATGTATAATACTATGAGCAAGAGAGAAAAAGTCTCAATATTTACACATTAGGATCATACTTGCAATGAGTAAAACCTTGAGAGAGAAGGTGAGAGTCCATCTTGGAATACCAAGAATGGGGTGCTTGTTTAAGTCCATAAAAGGATTTATTCAATCTACAAAAAAATGATGGATGTTTAACATACCCCTATGGATGCTCCATATATATCTGCATGGAGAAAATAATTCTTGACATATTTTAGCACTATGTAAATTTTGTCCGACTGATAGACAAATGATAGAGGTAATTGTTTCAACCTATTTTAGAGTTGGGCACTAGCCTGCTCAGCTCAGATAGGTCTCTCTCGTGTCACTTAATATTTCTTTGGTGATCAATGGCTAGATTTAGTTTTTTTGAGGGGGGTTTAATAAATGTGTTGGCTAGGAAGTGGAGGGACACTCAAGGATATGGAGTTGTTTTCCCTTGGTTATGGAAGGCTACAACTATTAAGGAAAGAAGCATGAAGTGTGAACTTCATAGAAAACAAGTTGATTGAGATTGGGTCGAAGTGGCCAAAAGAGAAGAAAAGACAGAGAGAAGTAAGAGAAAGCAAGCCGTTGGACGGGGAGATCGAGGAAGGTAGATTAAAAAGAAATATGGATCATGGACGAATCAGAAAATGAAAAAATCCACCAATATATGCTTTGGATCACCTCGCAAGAAAGAAGGGAAGACAGGTTGGTGAAGCCCCAAAAACACAGGTCAAGTTTACCTAGGGTTTTAGACAACCAGGGTTTGGTATTTAGGGTTTTGACACCTAGGTTTCGGCCTAAGGTTGTCCGAGAGTCATTGTAATGTATAAATAAAGGTCTAGAGGACCTGGGATTGGGTCGACGTTGTTGATTGATTCATCATTCATGCATGTTATGAGTGATTATTACTGCTATGAGAGAGAATTTTTGTGAGAGAGAGAGCATTCTCATATCGTACGACCTTCATCTAGGTGCGAAGATCAACCCTGCAACTGGGTGCACAGGGAGGGAAGATAGAGAGAAGAAAAGAGAGAAGGAGAGAAAGATATGCAAGCTAAGAGCGCAGATAGAACTATATGATTTCATCCAATATATTATAAGCACAGTTATGTGGATGTAGCCCTAGGGAGAGGGTGAACCATGTATATCCTGTTGTTATGTGTGATTGATGTTGTGTTCTTATGATCTATGATACACTATTAATGAAATATTGTGTTAGATATGAGATATAGTTCGCGCAATAGGCTTAGTAAAGATAAGGAATAACTGGATCTGTGTGAGAGTGTTGCCCTGGATCCACTTTGCATTCCCTCTGGTTGTAGACACCTGTGTCATGCAACCCCCTATAGATACTTCGGGTGAGATTGCATCTACTTTGTAGGTGTTACCGAAAGGGCCATTAGTTAGGGCTTCTTGGTGCCTTGTTAGAATTGATCCCTGGATCTTCCCCTGTGCCAACAAATGGTTCTGTTGCCCACACAGAAGTAAGTAACTTTCCCACCTTTGATGGTTTGAATCACTTAGAAACGTTTTTACTAGAATTTGAAGAAACTATGCCAGTACAACAGAGACTGTTGGCACTGGATGAGGCTTTGAAAGCTACTCCAACAATATTGTGGGGGACACATAAAAGGAACATTGTGAACTAGATACAATGTCGCACTTTGATGACAATGCACTTTTCAGAACAAGTTGAAGGATGCGAAGTTAGATACAAAGTTCAAAGTTGTCTGAAATACCATGTACAAAGTTGTGAGAAGGCATGGAGAGGAATTCCTTAGGAGTAGTGAGTGCATAAATTCATTAACACACTGTATACAACGTCTATTAATTGGTATCTTCAAGTAGAATTGTGCCTCACCACTGCAGATTGGGAAGGTGTGACTCATAACTTTGTAACTACATTTTCAATTGAAATCCAGTACCCTTTAGTAGATCAAGCATTACAGGTTGTAAGACAAAAGGTATTTGAGGAGGCACCTAGCCTCACTTTGGAGCAAGACGAGGATGAATGGACTGCACCTCTTCAAAAACTGCAAGGATGTTATAATATCAATGCCGATGAAGATGATGATCCTAAGAATGGGAACATCGTAGAAACGAAAGGAAAAAGAGACGTAGAAGGACCATGAGTTGAACAACCTTTCATTGGACAACTGATCAAGATCAATAAAGCTATTTTGGGACAGAGAAAGAACCTAAGCTTGCTAATGTTGGAGATTATTGGGATGCTTCCACCATTGATAATATCACAAAATTACTGCATGAATATCAGGACTTGTTCCCAACCAATTTCACTGATATGAAGGGCATAAAAGGGCCCATGGGAGAGATGAGGATCCCCTTAGAACCATATGCAAGGCCATTCAAGAAGAGACCCTACAGATTGAATCCCAAATATAAGGAGAAAGTGAAGATTGAATTAGATAGAATGTTGGAAGAAGGAATCATAATCATAAAACCTGTTGAAGAGTTAGAGTGGATTAGTCCTATGGTGGTACAAGATAAGAAGACAAGAGATATCAGGATCTATATAGACCTCAGGAACCCGAATGGCGCCTGTTTCCATGACCCATTCCCTACAC
This sequence comes from Picea mariana, assembly GCA_032191745.1. NCBI lineage: Eukaryota > Viridiplantae > Streptophyta > Pinopsida > Pinales > Pinaceae > Picea > Picea mariana. The sequence continues at coordinate 19,905 of JASDQU011402760.1, read as the reverse complement.
TATTTATAGATGAAGTGTTAGATAATGTAGGAGGACAAGAGGTATATTCCTTTACAGATGGATTTTCAAGTTATCACCAGATCAAGATTTCCGAGGAAGATTGCCATAAGACCACATTTGCAACAAAATGGGGTTCCTACTAGTATACAATGATGCCTTTCATATTGAAGAATGCACCAACCATATTTTCCAGGGTGGTGGTTGAAGCATTCAAGGAATTTTTACACAAATGTTTGGAAGCATATTTTGATGATTGGACTGTTTTTAGCTTATTACAAAATCATATTGAATGTTTAAGACTAATGTTAGACAAGTGCATGCAATGTCAGATTTCCATGAATCTGAAGAAGTGCATCTTATTTTCACCCTTTGGAGTGTTGCTGGGCCATATTGTGTGTAAGCAGGGGTTGTTGGTAGATTCGTTCAAGATTTCCATTATTGTTGATCTACCACGCCCTACTTCAGTTAGACAATTGCGCACTGCGTTGGGACATACTGGATACTAAAGGAAGTTCATTAAGGGACATAAGCATTGGTGTACGTGTTAGGGAAAGTTTCAAAGCTTCAAAGGCTTTGTTGGAAGTCTCGTCCCATACGAAATCGTAACCCTTATTCAATAGTCAAGTAAATCCTAATGTTAACTCAACATAATTGGGGATGAATTGATGAAAAATGTTTGTCTTCCCTTGCAAACTTTGAAGATGGCATAGTGTGGAAGGAGGAGGGAGATTAAGGATAGCCTCAACCTTCAAAGGGTCCACCCTAATTCCATGAAGTGACATAATAAAACCCAGAAGTCAGCTAGACTCCACACAAAAAACACATTTGTGTGGGTTTAAATGTATACGATGGTAACGACAATGAATGAAAATGGCTCAGAGATGGGGCAGGTGATCTTGGTGATGCATGGAACGCACTGGTATATCATCGAGATACGGTTGTATGATGTGCTTGATATCATGAAAAAAATAAGACATGGCGCGTTGAAAAGTCACACCATCGTTCTTTAAATCGAAAGGAAGTTTTCGGTAGGCAAAGGTACCCCAAGGAAAATGAAAGAAGTCTTGTGTTGATCTGTAGGCAAAACATTAATCTGGTTATAGCTAGAGAAACCATCCATTAAAGAGAAGATTGCACTCCCAACGCAATTGTCGACAATCTGGTCAACGAAGGGGGTTGGGTAATTGTCCTTAGGACAAGCTTTATTAATATCCCTATAATCGACAGATACATGGATCATGCCTTGTTTTTGTTGACCGAAACTAGATTGGATACCCAATTGGTTAAATCCATAGGATAGATAAAGCCAGCCTTAAGAATTTTTCAACTTCGAGCTTGATAGCAGTAGCTTTATGAGGGTGGACCGGGTGAAGTCTCTGTCAAACAGGTTTAGAGTCCAGGTAGGTCTTAATTTCATGCACAATGATATCGGGATCAATACCCGACATCTCTTCGTAGCTCCAAGTGAAAACATCACGAAATTATTGAAAGATAGCTTTATAAGTGACGACTTCATCATCGGAACATGCAGCTCCGATGTGAACATTTTCAACGACTCCAGGTTTAATGGATATGTTGAGAGGAATGGTGGGTGAAATGTTACTCAGGTTCCCTTCATAAATCACATCATGTGTTGACTTGGGGACACAGGAAATGCCAACAATGGTCAACAAAGTTGAAATCCATTGGTAATTCTTTATGGTGTGATGTTCTAGGAAGAGAATGGAACCATGATGTCCATCATCCCATGGGGTATCTTCCATGGACATAACTAACATGATCATATCATTCGTAGGAAATATGAAGTGAAATGGATCAAGAGATGAATCGCAAAGAGAGGGAGTATAAGGGGTTACCGATTGAATGGCTTGATAAGCATATTCAACTGGACTTAAGGGCATTTGTTATCCATAGCGAAGATAATCACCAGGATTAGGTACTATCCATAGGTCATGAGACGTGGGGGTTTCACGGAAAAAGGTGGAAATCATGTTGATTGAGGTGACAAAAGGAGGTGGAACATCAGGTGGTGGTATGGGGAAGGTGCCCATCAAAGTGGAATATTTCAGGAGACCCACCCCAACATTCTTGCACCCAGGAGGTGTCTTCGAGATAAAGGGTACATTGCTAGTACGAGAATCCGAATTGAAAAAGGCCAGTTGGTCAACCGTAACAATTTTTCCTTGGTGTGGGAAACATAACATGCAGAAAAGTGTGGACACAAATGTATGCATGGATTCAATCCAACTACGGCCAAGTAAGAGGTTATGATCAAGAGGCACATCAAAGACCTCAACCTCAACATTGACCAATTTGCCTTCCAACGTAATAGACAATGAGGGAAGAACATCGTAGGGTTTAAAACTAGAACCATTTAAATCCTTAAGTGTATTGTGTGATTCGGTGAAGGGGGGAAATCCAATGGATTTCCAACAAGAAACAAACATAACACACGTCGAGGCACCCTCGTCAATAACGGTTTGACAGATGTTCTTGTTCTCAAAAACAACTTGGATCTGAAACGCTAACTGAGTAGGTAGCCTTGGAATGTGATCTTCCAGGTCAAATATTATCAAATTCGTATATGTGGGATCAATTCCACTGATGGAATTTAATAGTGCCTTTCGTTGAGCAGGACAACTTTGAAGGACTTGAAGGGTTGACATCTTAGAGGGTTCTTGCGCAAGGTTTTCTACAATGTTGTAGTTTTGAGCAGCACGTGCATGAGGATTGAAGGCAGACTTCCAAACAACACCCTTTGGAGGAGGGCAGAGAACTGTATTGAAATACAGTCATTCAAGATGAAGAGGACCATTGGGAGGTGGAGTTGAAGGAGGTGGTTGAACCAACGAAGGTGGTAAATCATCAACTTTCTATTTTTAAGGAGAATAATCTTTGGCTTGAGTGTTGATGGCAACGTCGTTCTTGGTAGAATTACGAGTACACATAAGGACATATGAAGTGGTGGAAGGAGAGGGTTGGTCATGAATGACCAGTTGGGTCTAATGTTGGCCCTGATTGTCTTCTTAACTTATTCAGAATTCATTTCAGTAATGTTTTGATGCAGTTATTTGTTTTCGTTATCTTCCTACACACCTTTTTATTTCAAGAATAACTCAGATTCATCGCCTTATTTATCCTTTGTCTTCTGGAGAGTTCTATCAGTCAATGCATTGTTTTTGTTCACTTTCATAATTTTGACTCCATAGCCCATAATATTCCCCCCTTCTTTGCCAACAACTTTATTAAAAATCCTCAAAACAAACCAAACCTAGCCATTGTCTTCCATAGAGATCCCTCTCTGAGTTGAGCAGGCTAGTTCCTCAGCTCTAAAGCTGGTTGAAACAGTTACCTCTGTCATTTGTCTATTCATCCAGACAAAATTTACAAAGTGCTAACATGTCATATTCACCAAAAGACCAAAATAGACCATAACAAAATCACTAGACCATAACAAATTCATTAGACCATAACGATTCACTAGATATATATACAATGTAAGTGTGTGAGTGTGCTTGTGAATGACTCCTTGAGGGGTGTTTATACTTTTTCTAGGTAATGTCTTCCCTTAATTTAGGGCTTCTGGAGATCACTTGTTACAACCACTTTACCCCTTTGACTAATTGACTTGTAACTAACTAGGGCTTCTTAACCCTTCCTTGGGGCTTCCAACATCACAAGGCCATATCTCCCTAACCATGAGGAACAATGTGGCATTCCACATATTACTGGAAATGACACGACATGAACTATTAATAAATGATAGTATTACCTACAATTTCATTTTTCTTCATGTATTTATTCCTCAATCAACTTCAGGTCCCATAACCACACCTACGGGGATATGTGTAGACTACAACAAATGTACTCAACTAACTCACCATCAATATTGATTATAGATATGATAACCAACTGTAAAATGATATTGTCCACATATCTGGTTCTTCTAGACTTCTCCAAGGGTTGACATCAATCTCTAAGGGTTTACATCAATGACAACCAACTGTCCAAACCAATTGTCCAACATATGCAAACTTAGGTAGGTGTTAATTATTAATTAGTTGGCATGCCTTAACAAGTGGTGCCTTAGGTGCAATTTTCAAGGCATGGCGCTATATTGGGGAGGTCATGGGTTCAAACCTTCATGATTCCCTCCTTTGTTGGTACATTTTTATAACATATTGTGTATATATATGGTTTGTTTGTTATGGTTTATAACCAATGTTTTGATAGCCCTCCGTGTGAATACAGGTGTGGGAATATTGCAATATATATAACCTTATATAATGGGTCGAGGGATAGACCCTTGGCACTTTTTTCTGCCAGATAAACCTTTGAACATGCTTAAATAAAAGTTACAATATATATGGTTAAGAAACACATGAGTGGTGAAATGGTAAAAGGCACTTGGGTAAGGTTATGTGGGAGACCCGAGTTCGATCCTTCGAGCTCCAAAAAATTTTTGATAAACATAAACCATAATGGCCAATGGGATTTTGCCACATGGTATCCTCTCATTGGTCTATCTGCACCACATGTCAACATGCAATTGGTCTAATTGGACTGTACAATTTTCCAATCACCTGCCAACCTATCACGCCGCATCACCTACCTGACACATGTCACCATATGAGGTCACCACATCAGCATCATGCGACCTATATGATCATGCCACATGTCACCCTTTCAATGGTGACATGTGTCACCTTAAACTTGTTGACTTTTTCCTTTTTTCTATGGTTTGACCTGAACTTTGACCATCCATAACTTTTGCATATGAACTCTTTTTTAGGTGATTTTTGCATCATTGGAAATATATCGCCGAGCTCTATGAATCGATGGAATTTTTGAGAGAATTTGTGATGATTGAATTTTGAGCATTTATGAATCCTTATAGATCTTTGTGAGCTTTATGGATCCTCTTGGACCTCTGTGAGTGTTCTTGGATCCTCCTGGATCACTCCTCCCCATTGGAAACCTTTTGGAACACCAAAAGTTTTTTATTACTCAACAACTAATTGAGGGTAAATCTCCCTCACCTTCCCTATCTCGATCCACTTTTATTTTCTTGGTTTTACTCCTTTAAGACCAACTCAAAGATATTCCACATCACCTTGATGTGAAGTCTTGATTCTTCTGTCAAGAATAACATCTTCTTGTAGCTCGTATATAAACACTCTAGAGAAAAATCATCAACTGTTGGAACCTGAATACTTTCATCTTCATCCATAATCATAGGAGGTTCATAAAGCTTCAAATTCTCAACATTTACCACTGAATACATTTTCATGTAAAATGGTAGATCTAAACGAAAGGAATTAGTACCAATATTCTCCAAGATCTTCAATGGACCATATCAGATTGGTCTTATCTTTTTACCTTTACCTTTCATTCTACCTTTGTTTATATGTAACCATACTTGATCACCGACTTCAAACTGATGATCAACCCGATGTTTTTCATGCCTTGCTTTGTACTTGGCTTGACTGTTCTCCAATTGTTCCTGTACTGCTTGATGTACCTGCTAGATCTTCTGAATGAACCTTTTATCTTTACCTGTATCATCTTGTCCATCCTCTTTACTTGCTTTTCCAAAATCAAATTCCAAAAGATATTTAGGAAAATACCCCAAACATACTTCAAAAGTCATTTTATGAGTAGAATAATGCATGGCATGATTATAGGCATGTTGCACATAAGGAAACTTCTCACCCCATAATTTAGGATGCCTATTGCAGTATCCTCGGAGTATATGTACCACTGTTCCTTTTACCACCTATGTCTATCCATCTATATGTGGATGAAAAAATATGCTCTTATTTAGCTTAGTGTCCATGAGCTCCCATAGATGAGACCAAAATTTTCCCAAAAAGAAAGAATCTTGATCTGAGATAATAGATGTAGGCAACCCAAAATGAACTCAAACATCTGCAAATAACATATGTGTTGTATGTTCATTTGTGACCTATTTTTTGCATGGAATTAGAATACACATCTTATTGAATCTATCCATGAAGACATATAGATAATCATGACTTGTCCTAGACATCAGAAATCCCCATACAAAATCCATGGAGATACGTTGCCATGGATAGGAAGGTACTGGAAGTGGCGTATATAATCCCAACTTTTTTTTTCTAGGCTTTCTCGTGGCACACATAATACAACCTTTTATATACTTGGAAATAGTATCATTCATTCGATTCCAATAACAATATCTCTGCAAATGTGATACTGTCTTGCCAACCCAAAAATTACCAGAAATGAGAGATGTATGAGCTTCTCTAATTACATTTACTCTTTCATCCCTGGGTATACAAATCTTTCCAATATGATATAAAAAATTATCATGCATATAATAATCTGATTGTTGACTGTTGTGAGTTAATGCATCATACGCTTATTTAAAATCATCATCCTTAGCATATTGTTCAATATAAATTTAATGAGATAAAGGATTATAAATTAATATTGTATATGCATTGATCACTGGTCTTGACAACATATTTGCAACCTTATTATAAATATCTTTCTTATATTTTATTACCAAATGAAACTGTTGTAAGAAACCCATCCACCTGAAATGTCGTGATTATTGTAGCTTGGTTTGTGACTGCAAACACTATAATGGTTGATGATTTGTATGAATTATTGTCTCCTTTCCCATTAAGTAATGCTTCTATTTCTTCACACTTTGTACCAATGCATAGAATTCCTTATCATATGTTGATAGTTAATCACAACTTGAGTAAAAGTCTCAAAATGATAACATACAGGTTTACCTCGCTGCATCAAGAATTCTCCCATGGCATATCCGTTTGCATCGATTTGAATCTCAAATGGGTGTTGCAAATCTGGCAGAGCCAACACTGGTGCAATGCTTATCTTTTCCTTCAATGTCTTGAAGGATTTCTGTTGTTGGCATCCCCATTGAAATATTCGTTTAACACTTGTTAATGCATGTAGAGGAGATGTGATGAAAGAGAAATTAGAAATGAATTTCCTCAAGTATTGTACGGATCCTAAGAATCTACTGACTTCTATGCCAATAGTTGACTTGGGCCATTTCACACTGACTTCTACTTTTGCAGGGTCTATCTTTAATTGACCATTCCCTACAATATATCCCAAATATATCATAGAAGTTTTTCCAAACTCACATTTAGACATCTTGATATACAACTTCTTCTTCTTCAAGAGTTCAAAGACTATCTTGACATGATTTATATGATCTTACCATATTCGACTGAAATCAATATATCATCTAAGTAGATGATGACAAAATCATCTATGTGTTGATTTTGGGTAGCATCGGGAAAACATTCTTCCAGAGTACCCATGCTAACTTGGTTGAGGAGAATGGCCCAGGCATAGTCCTAGGGACTCGAGGTGTTGATGGTTCTCTAGATGGAAATATCGGGCATACATTATCCTCATATTGGCCATGTGACTTGGCTAAGGAGAATGGCCCAAGCATAGTCTTTATCCTTGATCATGTGACTTGAAAAGGATTGAAAAAGACTCGGGGTACATATGTATCATGCAGAAATTTGCCTCAGATGGTCATGTGACTTTGCTAAGGAGAATTCCCTAGGGAATTGATGTTCTCCATGTATTAGCATCAGGAATACATTCTCCTCAAATGGCCATGTGACTTGGTTAAGGAGAATGACCTAGGTGTAGTCTCTATCCTTGATCATGTAACTTGACAAGGACTGACAGAGACTCAAGGTGCTATGTGGGAGAAGTATACATCAAATGGGTGCATGTAGAAAAAGATAACATCAACTAGGCTCAAGAACAACTTTTCTAGAAGAGAAGAAATACCAAGAAGTACAAGAAGACCCATCTACACCATTGCAGAAGCCCCATAAATCATATTGAAGACCAAAAGAAGAAGTCGACCCCACCAGTGAAAAGAAGGCACTTGGACAAGTATAAATAGAGGTAGAGTCATTTCATTTTGACACATATAACTCTTCTCCTTAAGGGTGCACGTTCCAGTTTCCAGTTGTAGTAGTGATATTTCACTATCTTTTGGAGTTCTTTTTCTCTTGGTGTATGCGCTAGAATTGGAGAGGCAGTAGGCTTGAAGAAGTCTTATCTTGGTTATATCTTGCCTATCTTATTGAGACGCTAGCTCTTGGAGACACTAGGATTTTGGGAGATACTTATTGCATGTTATTTTTTCTATAGAACGTGATGTACTGGTAATATATTGGAATGAATTATTCTATAGAAAAGTTGTTTTGTTTTTCTCCTGAGTTCGGATTTTCCCAGGATAAATCTTGTGTCTATTGTGCATGGCTATCTCTCTATGATTTTGTTATTTATGATGAAGTTTATTTTAGTTGAAATTTTTAGTGTGTAAATAATCTATGATAATAATGGTTTTAAAATATGTTCGAAAATCATCAGGCATTAATTATTAGTTATGGAAATTAGAAAAATCAACATGGTATTAGAGCAAGTTGAGAATTGTCGATGCACATGAGATTTTCCACTGCTTAGAAATGAAATGTGTCAAGCTTGTTGAGCACTTATTGCAAATTAATTGGGAATAACTCCACCATATTTCAACTCACCTTGCTCCAGCACATCTATTGCACCTCTCAGATTGCAATTTGGTGAAATTTGAAATTTCACCCCAAACTCACTACAACAGTTGTAGTAACACTTTTGTGAAGCTTGTTAAGCATTTATTGGGTTGAGTTAGGGAAAATTATGGCATAGAGAAACTCACCTTTCCCTAGTGCACCAACTGCATCTCTCATAATTACATTCCATCAAAGTTGAAATTTTAGGGTTTTCAAGCTTATTAACATTTTCCTGGACATTGCACCTTTTGTTTCATATTTTGTGATTTCTTCTTGTCAAGATGGTGGACAGTCTAAGATATTGGAGGAAGCAGTGATGGTGTCTCCTATAGTGTATGAATACTCGAAATCAAATGGAACAACGACAACAACAAGACTCCAGGTTTGCATGTCATGTTTGATA
>JASDQU011402759.1:20137-32098 GCA_032191745.1 Picea mariana | reverse complement strand
AGAAGTGACAAGAAGGCTAAAGTAAAAAGCAAAAGCAATGTATTAACAATAATGTACAAACAAATCGAAAAAGTAGAAGCATAACTACCTTGCAATAAACATGATACTTAATTGAAGAGATTGCAAAAATACCTTGCAATAAACATGATACTTAATTGAAGAGATTACAAAATAACAAGTAATATAATATGATGTGAAGGTGGTATAGTGTAGGATTTGGGATTAGGTGTAACATAAATAATAACAATTTCTTTGCGAAAGAAATAATTTTACTAAAAAAAATCAAAGAAATAATTTTATTGAAAAAAAAATAAAAATAGTATTGTAATGTTTTAGTTTTGAATTTTCAATTGTATATGTAATATTTTAGGTTATGAGTCAGTCTGTTTTGTGTTGGAATGCTTAYGTGATATTAGGATAGAGAGTTTGTATGTTGAAATGCTMGTGAAYCTAGCATTGTAYATTGTAATCACACTCATATATATAATARTATACATCACAAATGTAGAYTAAGTCAGRCAAAAGAGTAGGGGGTAGAAYGTCACGAGAGAGAAAGGGGGCTAAGGGTTTAAGGAAAGGGGATAAGACAMGGAATATGAYATTATATKGTGGTTTGACAGTCCATCAATAGATTTGGATTTTGCTCGATAAAATGTGTTGGCCATATATATTTTAATGATCATTCCTTTGTCCTTATTATCCCTACTTGAATGAATTTCATCTTGAACCATGATTATGTTGTCAATGTTTTTGCATGAAGCCACCTTGATTGTTGAAGATTACTTTGAGGAGGATCTTCTTTAACCTGTTTTCCATGATTTTGATTAGAATTTTATAGGAAGAGTTACACAAGGACATTGGATGAAATATAGAAAACAATGATGGATTTGCCTCTTTTGGAATTAATGCAAGAAAAACAGAATATGTGTTGCCTCCAATTTTATGTTTCTTTTAGACATACTATAGCATGTGCTTCAAGTCAAATCTAATTATATCCTAGAATTGAAAATGATGGATGGATAAACCATCATGCCTTGGAAATTTGTCAAGAGATAGAACCCAAATAGCTTTGATGATTTATTCTTCCTCTATTTTTTTGTTCAGATCAACATTGTCACCTTCAAAAATAAAATGAGGGATGATCTCTAGCATTACATCGATGGAGTCAATATATGCCTCTTCCTATTTTGAGTACAATGTCTTGAAGTGTTTTTTGGTTGCCCAATTGATTGCTAATGAGCCTCTCAAAATTGAGCCATCTTCTAAGGATGTTTCTTTGACATTGTTTTTTTAACTCTAGCCACTACAAGGAAAACACCTTGTAGTGGAGGTTTTTGCAGAGATTTCTAGTGTTACAAGATTTGAAAAAAATTTAAAAAAGAACTCCACTACAACCTCCACTATTAGAAGTGGAGGTTTTAACGGATGTTCCATATAACTAAAAAAAATTGGGTGGGTGGATGTTTTACCATAGGTTTTTTTTTTTCCGGTGCTTGTACTATTAAAATGATATTTCATCATATACTCACAACCCGTACTTAACCAAATGTCTATCAATTCTTGAGTTGGCTCTTCTTCGTATGTTAGCATCTATTAGAAGACATCCATGGATGAGTGTAAATTAATTATTTAAATATAAATATCATAACAAAGATGAAATTTTAAGACCAAAAAAGTAAGTAGACACAAACTTTTCGATCAACCCTTTTATTCCTCGTCATCCTGTTTTATGTGTTGAATGGGTTTCATTTTTTGTTTCTTTTCTACAACAAAACAATTGCAGATTGGTATTTCATATAATAATTAAATTATATGTGCATAAAAGAATAAATAAATTATATGTGCATAAAAGAATAAATAAATGATTACATACCTCTGATGCACATTGTAATTGTTGTGATGGCTTCTCCTATGATAGAATTATGTGCATTTCTTTTACCATCTCCTTGTCCACTTTTTTGGACATCCCCACTAGCATGTATTGGTTTTTCCCTCATTTTTCCCTTCGAATTTCCATGACATGCCTTAACCAACACACATCATTCATTTAAACCTACAGATAATTCAAATATATTAAATTTTTAATACAACTTAAAGAGTTTGCCTTATTCTCTTGTTGGGATGAGCTACCATCACGCTCATTGCAATAAGTTGTTTTCCTTGAACTTCTATCGACCATATTCTATAAAAAAAAAAAAGGCATGAATCATTAGATATAAAAACTACGATTTTTGCACAAAATAATATTTCGGTGCTCATAATAAACTAGTACACATCAGTGCAATAATAATATGTATATGCATTGGTGCGTTAATAATATGTATACGCATCGGTGCTTTAATAATGTGTACACACATCACTACTCTATAAATTAACAGAAACACTAATGCATCATTATTGTTTATTGCGCAGTTAAAATATGACACTTTTGATATTAAAAACAAGGTTATTTTTATTTTAAACTTTACAGTGTTGTTGAAAGGAACATGTGCACTGGTGTGCTATTTCTGTATAGTGCGCACCACAAATCGCAAAAACATTTTTTTTAAAGAAAACTAACAATGATGGGGTTTGGGATCCAATGGAATGAGTAATCCCATTGCCACAAATTCTAAATGCCCCATATACAAGTAAATAAACCCCATACAAATATATTGCTTAAAAAAAATATACTTATGAAATATAGAAATAAAAACCAAGAGAAACAAGAAGGAAGCTAGGGCTTCCAATACCAAATGTAAATGTGAAACCCTTTTATTTTTTTGATAATTAATTGAAATTTGTTTGAATAAAATAGGGGAAAGATTGATATGATGAATAGAATAAAATCACATACATTAAATTTATCCTTTGCAAATTTGTATGTAAATATGGATCTTCAAAAAAATATACCCACTCCAAAGACATTGCTCGTAAATTTCTCTTACACAAATATCCCCTCTAAATTTTCACAAAAGAATGAAATAATGATTAGGGTTTTCAATCATAAACACACACATTTTTAAAATATAAAATTCTCGCTCCTTTTTTCATTGTATATTTTGGTGCATTGATTCAGTTTGGTATTTTTTTTATTTTACCCTTTAACAATGTGCCCGACATTAAGATGCATCGGTGCATTATTTTTACCAGAATGCACTGGGGATGCATTGGTTTCTAAGCGCATCATGGAAGGTTTATGGTTTTTATTTTTTTTGTTTGTTTAAAAATCAATTGTTCCTGTGCGCTTTGTTATTGGGGGAGAATTGGTGTGCTTTGTTATTGGGGGAGCATCGATGCTCTTTGTTATTGGGGAAACACCAATGTGATTTTTTATTGGGGAGCACCGCGATGCATTTTGGAATTTTAACATTGTATATTAATAGTGGTTATTTGTACGCTTTATTTGTTAAGCAATGGGGCATTATGTTTTGTAAGAGAACCAATAACTCATTCCTATACAGGAACATGCGTACCATGGCGTTATTCCTGTACAGTGCACACCATGAATTGCATAAAAAAAAAATTAAAGAAAAATAACAACGATAGGGTTTGGGATCCAATGCAATGAGTGATTCCATTGCAAGAGATACCAAATTCCCCATATACAAGTAAATAAATCCTATAAAAATCCATTGCTTAAAAAAATATATACTTGTTAAATATAGAGAGGAAAACCAAGAGAAACAACATTAAAGCTAGGTATTCCAATACTGAATATGACTGTTGAACTCTTTTATTTTTTTGATAATGCAATGAAATTTGTTTGAATCAAATAGAGAAAATATTGAGATGGTGAATAGAATAAAATCACATACCCGAGATTTTTCCTCTACAAATTTGTATGTAAATCTAACTCTTCAAAAAAATCTACCCACTCCAAATACTTTTCTCGTAAATCTCTCTTGCACAAATCTCCCCTCTAAATGTTCACAAAATAATGAAATAATGATTACAGTTTTCATTTATGAACACATACATTTTAAAAATATAAAATTGCCACTCATTTTTTCATTTTATATTTTGGTGCATTGATTCGGTTTGGTAATTTTTTCATTTTATTTTATCCTTTAACAGTGCACCCGACAATAAGATGCATTGGTGTGTTTTTCTACTGGAATGCATCGAGGTTGCATTGATTTCTAAGAGCATTGTGGAAGGTTTATGGTTTTTAAATTATTTTTTTTGTTTAAAAATCAATTGTTCCAATGCACTTTGTTATTGGGGGAGCAACTGTGTGCTTTGTTATTGGGGGAGCACTGGTGCACTTTGTTATTAGGGAAGAACCAATGATCTTTGTTATTGGGGAGCACCACGATGCATTTTAGAATTTTAGTATTTTATATTAATAGTGATTATCGATGCACTTTATTTGTTAAGAACCCGGAAAATATGTTTTGTAAGAGAACTAGTGTGTTTGGTCGACTAAGGAGCACACCTATTCCGATGCATTCATTATACGTGCATTGGTGCACTTTGTTATTGGGGAGCACCACAATGCATTTTATTTTTTATAAAATAAAAAATTATATTTTGGTATTTTATATTAATAACAGTTATTAGTGTACTTTATTTGTTAAGCATTGGTGCACATGATTGACTTAGGAGCACCAGTGCGTACGATCGAATTAGGAGCACCAGTGTGCTTTGTTATGAGGGGAGCACTAGTACACTTTGTTATTGGAGAGAATCACAATGCATTTTAGTATTTTATATTGATTATAGTGGTTATTGGCGTGCTTTATTTGTTAAGCATCGGGGAATTATGTTTTGTAAGAGCACTGAGGTGGTTGGTTGACTTAGGAGCACACATGTTCTAGTGTGTTTGTTATATTCACATCGGTGTGCTTTGTTATTAGGGAGCACTTTGATGCATTTTATTTTTTATAAAATAAAAAATGATATTTTAGTATTTTATATTAATAGTGGTTATCGATTCCCTTTATTTGTTAAGCATCGGTGCACACGATCAACTTAGCAAACTGGTGTTAAAACCTATGCAAAAACCTCCACTCAGCCACCTTGATTCGACTAACCACATCGGTGCACCTAAGTTGACTTAGGGAACATTGGTGTGGTTGGTTGACTTAGGCGCATTGGTGTTAAAACATCCACAAAAACCTCTGGCTTCCTGCCTCCACTCACAACCTCCACTATAAATGGAGAAGGAATAAGTTTTTTGGGGAGGTTTTGTATAAACCTCCACAAAAAGGTGTTCTCCTTGTAGTGAGCTTTGTCTTGTCGATGAAAGAATGAGGTATTACTATCCCTATATTTCAACCACATGCTTTGATATTTGAGATGCCACATTTCTTCCTTTGATATGGATACTTTGTGTATCGTGTTGCATAAGAATATTTCTTCTTCCTATTATTAAGTTTTAATATCTTCCATTTCCATTCTCACCTGAAGAGCTTCAAGCTAAGACCACATTTGCAATTTTTCCTTTCTCAAGGAGACGTGTGAGAGCTTTTCCCATTCCTTGACGGTGAGTTTTATTTCTTTTAATTTCTCTTCCGAAATTAAAGTGGGTCAGCTCACAACCCACTTCCCCCATTCCTCCAAAATAATCTCCAAAACTTTGGGGATCAAAGTCAGAGAGGACTAGATCTGAATGGAAGTGGCACAAAGTATGGAGACAAAAGGACTTGAAGAGTGATTGGCTTATCGTCAAAAATAGTTGATGAGATGATCATGGGAGTTATCATATTGTTTCTTACCAACATGTCACCTTGAATAAGGAAACGATCCAATCTAGCAGCAATATGGCACAGTCCTATTCTTCTATTCATCCATGTGTATTTCCCCTTCACTGGTTTGACATCAACTAGATCTTAATCCATCAGGACTTCTTCATCTTTTCTCTGAAATGTTACCTGATGTTTCCACCTCTTCTTTCATTATTGTCCAAAATCACATTGAATTTTGTAGTCACAATGCTATTCTTAGAAAATATAGATTATTTCAAAGCCTATAAGGAGCACTAACAATCCTTTTTTTCTGTATAAGTTACATGCATGTATACATTAAAAATATTGTAGTGAGTACTTGAGTTCTGATGCACAAAGCATGATAGGATCCAATGTTGTATTTGATGAGAAAAATCTAGCTGAAATGGAGAACTATCCCAAAGGGTGAAAATACCTCCTAAAGCTCCTCTAGAACTTACCATTGTTTTTTTCCTCCTTTTCCAATTCATTTTGCCAAGGTTTACCATTTCCATTGCCTCAATCTTGGTCTCCTAGAGTAGGAGGATAGTTGGATTTTCCAATTTTATTAAATATCACATGGCTTCTGCTTTAAACCTACTATCCATTCCTTGACAATTCTAGGAGACTATTAATTATTTAACAGATGGGGGTTTGTGACTTCCTCCCTGAAGTGGAGCACTTATTCTTGGGTTCTTTGCACTCTTATTTCTAGCTCCCATTGATTTTTTTGTTTGGATACCTAGGGTTTTCTCCTTTTTTGCTACTTTTTCCTTTTTTCTTTTGTCGGCTTTCTGCTTGCCTTTTTGGGATATATATCTTCTTCTTCCTCTTCCTATTTGTGCTCTTCCATTGTTGATGGGATTTTCTCCTTGTTAAGATGCTTGAAGAAAGTTGGGGCTTGATAGAGATATGGTAAATTTCCTCCTATTGATCTGAAAGGAGGTCATCCTTGACTAATAATGAGGGATTAGTATGAGATTCAATTAAAATATATGATCTAGGTGGAAATAAGGGCGTGGGTGCTTTGACTAAGTGTGCAACCACTTCTATAAATGAGGTAGGCTCTTCCTAAGAAAGTGATTCAAACCTATTAGTTATTGAACCCATTTTTCCATCATGGGGTTTGACGTGTCCTACAAATAAAATCATGTTTCCTTGGGTCTACCTTGAAGGGGTGGTTTTAGGCATCGCCGAGGCTGCTTGGCTCTTGATTGTAGCTTACTTTGAACCAATAGGAACTGATTGTCCTAAATAAAATGGGGTAAATTGCAGTGCCTTTGAGTTCTACTACTTGTAAGTCATCGTTTTTTAACCATCTTCCATTGGTATTCCTTTTTATCAAGGGTTGGTTGGGATGGAGCAATGTTTTTATTACAATGCTTCTTAAAGTGCCTGTATTCATTTGAAAGTTAGTTGCTCATAATCCAATTGATGGACATGTTTCCAATTATCAATGGTTAGGAGGATCGCTTCCAAAACATGTTTCTCCATGTTGACATCAATGCATATCCTAGCATAAAAAAAACATCCCATCCTTATGTTCATATTTGCCTATATAGTCCCCCAAAGAGTTCCCAATGCTCTAAACTGAATCTTCATTCCAACAGTGAATAGGCAAATGGGGGAGACATATCCAAACTAGAAAAACATATGGAACATCAAGTTCAAGGTTGGATTCATTCTGAATATGAGATCTCTATCCTCCTTGGCTTGGAACAAAAAAACATAAAATCCTCTACCATAGATGTAATGTGTGACTCGTGATATTCCCTTTTATTAAAACCCGTCAATTCTTTGGACCTAGTTGGACATAGATATGGGTGAAGGATAGATCCTATTAAACCAGTTACCAACCAATCAAGCCTCTTTTAGCTAAAGCAAGAGCCATATGTCAATAGGTGGAAACCAGGAGAGAAACCTCTAGAACGTTGTCCAATTTATTGACAAAGAGAGAGGGTTGTGGTTTCATGGATTTCTCAAGGGCTATATTGAGGGCATGGAAGGCCAAAGCCTCTACATACAAAGGGGGAGTATAACTCCCTCTGAGGTCTGAATCCATGTCCCGTGACTATATTAGGAAAACCCTAGCAATGCAAAGACAAAGTAAACGCCTAAAATTAATTTTTCATTTCATGTTTTTTTTGTTTGCTAGCGTTTTCATTACCTGCAGGACTAGCCTATAGTCTAAGAAACCACGACCTAGGGCCATCTAATCCATCAAATAACCTATGGATCGCACCTGGCCCGGGCCACACCAACCCTTAACATGGATGGATTTTTTTGGTATCTCCTCCCGACTACCACGAGTTTCGAACCTTGTCCGCCTTACAGAACGAAACCCTTGAAATCCAATTGAGATAGCGGGATTTAACCTTTTCATTTCACTATATTCATTACTAGTTTAGTAGATTCATATTCCTTTTATTTTTGTTGCTTATTTCATTCGATATAAATTTATTTAATGTGAATACAAATTGTGTCAGTATAGTATTGATGTGATCCAATATTAGTGAAATAAATATATAAAATTATATACTTAAACAATAATTACAAATGTTATACATGCACTAAATAAATTTGTATTAAACAATAGTATACATAAAATCAACTAAGTGTCACTTATATATAAAATGAGTTAAACCTAAATTCAACAATTCTACATATCAAATCAACTAAGTGTCACATATGTGAATCAATGGAAATAGATTGATTTTATATAAACATGTAAATTCATATTAGTTAACAATATTATAAATAAGATCAAATACAAACATATATAACATGAACAGCATAAATATTATATATTATATAAAATATGTGAAGATGGATACTACAATATTGAGTTTCACATTGATCCACTCTAGTACATGATAAAAACTGCCTCCATAAAGTCAACAACATCAAGCTTTGCAGTCACCAACTAGACAAATACATGAAAATAATCTACATTGACTTTTACAAATATTTCAAAGGCCAGTGAGTGAAACTTCCTTACTTCTCTTTCAAATGGTTACATACATCTAGTTTATCTTAATATGGAAGGGGGATGTTTTACTTGTGACATTAATAATATTGACGTTAGCATCTTCACGACTTAGTGTCCCTACATGGATCATAGAAAAGGAGTGAATTTATTCAACACCAACAACATCACTTTCATATGGATCTAACACTTTCACTTTATCACCATCCTAGAGTTCATGTCCTTTCTGCAATGTTTAACATTGTTAAAAACAAAAAAAATTGTTGGCACAGGGGCAGACCCAGGGTTCAACACTTAACAGTGCACCAACAAAACCCTGACTACCGACCCTTTCGGAAACACCTGCAAAGCAGGTGAGGTCTCACGCGAGGTAGAAGCAGGGGGGGTTACATGATGCAGGTGTCTGTAACCAAGCTAGGACACATATCTATGATAATAAACACTTACCACAATAGTCTATTAATACTTAGAATTAACATGCTTTAGTTCCTTAGCTTAATTAACACCGCAGGATTCAATCAAAGATAGATAGACGCAATAATATTGAATGAGCATATAGCCTTAACACTTAGCACTTAGCATTATAAGTTAGATCTAGCATCCATTCATCCTTAACACAAGTAAAGCACTAAGCAATAACAAATCTATCTATCATACATAATAATCAAAGCACTGAGCAAAATCATAACATAAACAACATAGAACAAAGCAACCAAAGACACAAGATATGCATGGTTCACCCTAGTGTGGGGCTACGTCCACCAATTGCTTCACCTTCTTTATTATTCGTCAATCTATTACATTCAGTGACCCTTGTGCACTAAGCCACAGAGTCAAGCTTCGCACCAGACAAAAGATCTGTGCACCAAGCACCAGATCCTCCTTCCAAAACTAGGTCAAGGCACAGAGCCAACTTCTCTATCGAGCACAGAGCCTTAACACATATACATGTCTTTGCACAAAGCAACTCAAACAACTTGCACTTAGCTCAAAACCCTTCCTACATTGTCCTTCTCTTTCTACAATACATTCTTTTTATTTATAGTCTTACATCCCCTTACAATAAGGCCTAACATGGGAGAATGCATGGGCCAACATCCCATAAGCCCTATTACGAAAACCCTAGAGGACCCCTTACTGGGTCCACATAGCCCACAAAATCGGTGAGATCTGCAATCTCAACTCCGCCAGGGCGCTCCATCTTCGACCAAAGTGTCGAAGTCCAAACGTGGGTCAATTCTAACCAAAGTTTCCTCAAAACTTGGTCGAGGACCAACATGCCCCCAACACTCACCTATGACTCGTCTCAAGTCACTCAGGTATGGAAAATCCTGCTTCAAAGGCCTCAAGATTAACTCGAGCAGCCTAGGCTTTTTGCTTCGCCTGAGTCTCCTGCTGAGCGAGCTCTTGGATCGTCTTCTCTGTCACATGCCCTTCTAGGTGTTTTTCTACTGATGTAACTACTTGGTCCAATTGTGATCCCTGTCCATCAATCTCTTCGAATGCCTTGCAGGTTTCGTCCTACACAGGTTGCAGCTTCTATGTGACTTCCATTACCTTTCCCTGGAGAGAAATGATTTGTTGCTACACTATGGGTTGCTCCTGGGATCTCTTCATTCTTTCAACTGTGGTGAGCAGCTTCATCTACACCTGCACTGAAATGCCTGTTGTCGCACCTCCTGTAACTGTGCTTCCAAATTCTTTAGCTCTTGATACTTTGTGAGACGTTCATATGTTTGTGCGCTTCTATCACTCGATTGTTTACATTATGAGGTGAGGGCTCTGATTCTTACAATTTTATTCTTAGTGGTTTCCTCCCTCTGGTCATGCACCTCCTGCAGAGTGCTCATTACTGCTTGGGCCTCCAATTCTATTATCCTCGCTTGAAGTTGTTGGATGGTCTCAACGAGCTTCACTACTTGAGCCTCGACCGACTCCTGGTCCTCCTGTGCTAAGCCTGGCACATAGTGACATGATTTGCTCACTACTTCTTTGATCGTGGCCTGCTCTGCGAGCAATTGTTCCTTTTCTCTCTGTAGCTGGGCGTTTTCCTCCTAGAGCATCGCATGAAACTCTTCTCTTTCACTTTCATATGTGGCTACACTATACCGTGTGACTCGTAATTGTTCTAAGGCTTCATCTTTCTCTTGTTTCAAGGATTTTGTAGCCTTCTCCTTCTCTTCCTGGACTCTCTAAAGTCAATCTTCTGTTGCATCCGTAAGTCTACTTAGTTAGGATGGTTCATCCCCCAATTATGTAATCTGCGATAGGGAAGGCGCAGTAGGTACTGCGTGAACAACTTGTTGTACTTCTTTCAGTTTCTTCTCAATCCTCCCATACATATTCTCCTACTTTTCTCCATATCTCTGCAATATGTCCTCAGAAACGTCCTCCATAGCTCCGCAAACCAGACTAATATCATCCTCCATGAGCATGGCCTCCAACTGAGGCTTACTAGCGCGTGTCTTCTTCCTTGCTAAAGGTTTCTTTGGAGAAACCTTCCTCTTATGCAATGTGAATGTTCTAGTAGGGGGGTCTTCAGGTGGTTTAGCTTTGTGTTTTTATTGCTCTTCTCCTTTATCCCCTCCTCCTTATCCTTCTTCTTGGTCTTCTTCTCCTCATAGCGATCCAAACCCGTTATCTTCGGAAGCATTGTCTTCTTCATCAATTTCTATATCTTGGACTTATTCCTGCTTCTTCTTCTTATTCTTCCCACTAGATTGTCCGACATGCTCAACTCTTCTCACTATGGGGATTCCTATGGTGTCAGTGTCGGAGAGTTCTACATCAGCAATAGGTACAAGGAACTCCTCTGACCATTCCTTTGTAATCTCTCCATGTCTTCATCTATTAGCTTGTAGTACAACTATAACTCTTCCTGGTTTTCATCTTTGTGCACAGTGATGTAGATGAAATGCTGATCTACGCAAAAAATTTCTATAGGTTGGTACTGGTGCAGGGTGTGCAGTGTCATGCATGGAAACAATTCGATGGCGATCTTCAACTACTGATAGTATGCATGAAACACAACATTGGACTTCCATTGCTTCATAATGTCATTGGTGTACCACAAGGTGGAAAACCAAGCGGCCAATGGCTCTGAGGTTTCAATCTCTGGAAAGGTGGCTCCTTCAAACATTTTCCAAGCGACAAATGCAATCAAAACGATCAGCCAACTGTAGTGGAATTCATATCCCAAATCCTGGGCTTCGCGACAATCCTTCTCCAGCTCATTGATGAGGTAGTTCGTTAAGTTCATATGCATGTCCTCCACACATTTTCCTACGA
>JASDQU011402759.1:0-14734 GCA_032191745.1 Picea mariana | reverse complement strand
ATAATTATTGGCTATCTTGGTGTATGGTTTGGTTACATGTTATGGTGTATAATTGAGGCTTATCTTATGGTACATGGCATGATTAATAGTGATATGGTATATGGTTAAGACACTTTCTATGGTTGATGTGCATGGTTGACACATGGTATGGTACATGGTATGATACATGATTAATGCATGGTATGGTGTTGAGGTGCATGGTTGATGCACACTTTGGTACATGTTGAGGTACATTGTTGATGCACAGTTTGGTACAGTGTGAGGTGCATGGTTGATGCACTTGTTGTGGTACATGGTTGTGGCACAAGTTGATGCATGGTGCATGGTATAGGTTGGTACATGGTTGAAACACATACCTTGTGATGGTATGTTGGTGATCTTGGTACATGCTTGGTAGAGGCATGTTTTGGTGATGTTGGACATATTGTTAAGAGGTGTCCTTAGTATATGATCCATGTGAGAGGATGTAGTTTAGTATCGTGACAGTGACAGGTTGGAAATGTTGATCAGTGACAGGTTGTATACAGTGACAGGTTGGATATATTGATAGGTTGAAGGTTGTTGTGACAGTGACAGTGATAGTGATACTGAAAATGAAAGTGATAGTGGCAGTGACAATGACAGTGATAGTGGAAGTGATTGTGGTAGTGAAAATTGGTCTACGCTTATACTTCAAGGTGACAAGATGGGGAAAGTAAAGGGGGTTATATCCTCCTTTTGGTTGGATCCAAAGAATCGGGGAGATGGAGCTTCCTTCAGGTCGGAGCCTGAGAACTAGGTGGTTATAGCCACCTTCTGGTTGGAGCCGGAGAACCCAGGGGGTTGTAGCCTCCTTATGGTTGGAGCCAAATAATTTAGGGAGTTGTAGCTTCATTTAGGTTGGAGCCTTATAATAGGGGGTTTTAGCCTCCTTCCAGTTGTAGCTAGAGAATTTAGAAGTTGGTGCTTCCTATAAATGAATTCTTAATATATATAAGAAAACATTTCGTGGTTTTCTCCCATTTGGGTTTCCATGTAAATATTGGTGTATTGTGTATTTGATGTGATGTTGTCGATGTGATTATATGCTCATGATATATTGAATGTAAACATAGATGATACATTGATGATAAACTGCTAAACATTGTTGTTAAAGTGAAAGAATATATATTGTGGTTAAAAGTGGTATAAAGTGCTCATATTTCACCCCCCCTCTCAGTATTCCAACAATTGGTATCAGAGAAGGTTCCTTTAGGAAACAGTTTAACCACTGGAAGGAAGATCATGGAGAGAAACAATTTGTATAAAAATGGAATACCACAGTTTGATGGAAAGAACTATGCATTTTGGAGCAGAAGGATGAAAACATATGTACAAGCACAGGGATTTGATTTTTGGAAATCGGTAGTAGACAAATACAAAGAGATTGTCACTCCTCCAACAGATAACGATTGAAACAAACTCAGTCAAAACAATTCGAGGGATAAAAATGTTGTCTTGAATGGTTTGGTTGATTCAGTAAATGTCAAGGTTATGCATTGTGATTCTGCAAAATACATATGGGACAAACTTCAGAATGTTTATGAAGGGGGTGCCAAAGTTAAAGGAGTTAAGATTCAAACTTACAGAGGTCAATCTAAACAAATAAAGATGAAAGAAGAGGAAATCATTGCAACCTACTTTCTACGAGTTGATGAAATAGTGAATGTTATTAAAGGTTTGGGAGAAGAAATGAAAGAACCAGTCATTGTTCAAAAGGTACCAAGGTCTCTACCAATAAGATTTGATCTGAATATTTCATCCCTAGAAGAAAGAGAAGACCTGGGTACGATAAGTATGGATGAGCTACATGGAATATCTACAGCTATTGAAATGAGAACAATATAGGGAAATCCATCCACAAAAGAAGTATCATTTAAAGCATCCAAAAGGACAAAGAAGAATAAAAGGCTTGAGTCAAATCCAAGCTGCAGTTGTAGCGATGATTCATATGAGGATGAAGAAAGAGCCAATTTCGTAATAAATTTTAAGAGAGGAACCAACAAGTACAAAGGCATGCTTTTCTTTAAATTTTTTAATTGTGGTAAAATTGGTAATTTTGCAAATATGTGTCCTTATGCTAAGAAGTTAGATAGTGATGAAGAGGAAGATCCTAAGAAAGAAAATAAATATCAAAAGGAAAATAGGAACAATAAAAGGAAAATATTCAAGAAAAATCTCTACGCAAGAGAAGATAGTTCTTCATCTGATGAAGATGATGACAGTGACAGTGACTCAGAAAAAATATTCTTTATGGCTACGAAAAATAAGAAAAATGATGAAGAAGAAGTGGATCTTGAGGCAGAATTAATCAGTGCTTTAATTAAGCTAAAGAAAGAATGGAAGAAAAACAAATCATTCAAATAAGAAAACAACCACTTGAGAACCCTACTTGAATAAGGAAAAAGAAAGGAAGAAGTAATGCAGATCTAGACGAGAAAGAAAGAAAAAGAGTGTAAGAAGCTTGAAAAGGAAATTGTGACATTGAGAGTTGAAGTCAACAAGCTCAACGAGAACTTGAAAAGTTCTCAAGTGCTAGAAAACACTCTTAATAGTCAAAATCCATACAGTGACAAATCCAAACTAGGATACAAGAATGTTCATTTTGAGGAAGGTTCAAGCTCCATGACGAAAGCAATAGAAGAAATGAGTTATGAAGAAGTTCTCAAAGGAATGAATCATGGTCAACAAGAATAAGAAAGGAATGAATATAGAAGAACTTCTACATTCAGGCAACAAAAAGGTCAATCATTGTGAAAGAAACAACCAAAGAGAAGATATTGATCAACCCTAGAAGGATTACAGAAGGACTACACCACAAAGAAGATCATTCACTCCAAGGTATGCAAATTTATTTTATAGTCATTGTTTTTATTGTACTAACTTTAGACATAAGGTTGCATATTGCAGGGCTTATGAAATAAATGATCAAGAAAGATATGCATATGTGGCTCCACGTAATATTGAATGTCACAAATTCCACAACTGTGGACACATAGCTCGAAATTGTAGAAGAGTGATGAAGCCTCCCATGAAAGAAAATACTAATGACATATACAAGAAGGCTTTGAAAAGAAATGAAGAACAAGAAGAGGAGGTAAATGAAGAATAGGTCCAAGGAATCATACTTACAGGATTTGCAGCAACACAAGAACATGATGAATTTACATGAAACGAGGAAAGTGTTAGAATTCAGGAAAAGGATAAAGAAGAAGATGTCAAAACTTAGTATGATGATATAATTCAGAAAGAGGATGAAGAGGAAGATGTCTCCACAAATGAAGAGGAAGATTACTCTGCATCAAAGAAGGTATTGTTCTGAGCCATCTGGCTTGGAGACTCCCAGTAAATATGAATATTGAACAGGGGGAGTTAGTGTAGTAGCTACCACAAATCAAAGAACCATATTTCAAGCAGTATGAAGTGTTTACAGAGACAGATTCATAACATTCAGATAACATAAGTACAAAATGACAGATTGATCGATTGAGAAGTAGTGTTCCCACACAAGTATCAATTGGAAGACAAAATTTTATGATTCTATTGCACGTATGTATTCAGGAAGGGATATCTTTAGTACAAGTTGTTCCAGGCATGCAAACTTTGATGATAAGATAGATCAGATCAGTGGACATATTTGATTATGGTTGTTCAACAGGAACATGTGATGATCAGTTGTAGTATATTCAAGAGAAGTCATCAGAATGGTATAGTGACAGATGGGTCAACATTGTGGATAGTTGAGTAGCAGGGTTATGCACAGTTTGTGACATATGGACATAGATGGATTCATGAGATGCTTAGTAGGTACATAGATCATGGGTCAGATAAGATGCATAGCAGTATATTTACTATTGGAATCAATGGAATTAGTTGGTCACAGAAAGGCAAGCAGCGAAAGACACAACATAACAGGGAAAGAGAAACCATCAACAAAATCTACATCATCAGAAGAAAATCATTGAACAATATGGTCAAGTGAACACAACAAGTGAATGAAGAAATCAAGTAATGAATGATTTTTATATATGTCAGTGAAATTCAAGAGGAAGCACCAATGGACAATAAGCAACATTGGAAGAGAGGAAAGGAAACATATACAGGTAGCCCTACATTGATCTACATCTTACAGAAAAGTCAAGGAAATAAAAATCATCAGAGAGAGAGATCCAGACAGGAAGATTAGTAGCATATAGACAGGGATACATGCCCACAAGGGGAGCTATTATTTTTCCCACGATTGGTTAGAGCAGGTACAATATCAAGAGGAGACATATCGACAAGGGGGATTTAACCTTTGGTCAAAGATGAAGATAAAGAAAAGAGGCATGAAGACAAGGGGAGTAGCCCCAAGAGGAGATACCATTTTCCATTAATGTTAAAGGGGGAGAGATAGAAACATTAATGAGCAGTGATGATCATGGGGGGAGAATGAGCATGAGTGTTTCCATGTCTAAGTGTTGCCATCAATGTTGGTGTTGCCATCAATGCCAAAGGGGGAGATTGTTAGACAATTGGTTTTGACAGCTGGTTTGGATAGTTGGTTGTCAATGATGTCAACCCTTGAAGAGTGATCTTGGAGATTGATGTCAACCCTTGGAGAGGTCTAGAGATGTTGTACCATTTATTGTCATTTGCATGATTGAAATTGATGATGATTTAGTTGGGTACATTTGATGTAGTCTACATGTAGCCCCGGAGGTGTGGTTATGGGACCCAAAGTTGGTTGATGAATATGGACATGAATGAAAGTGAAATTGCAGGTAAGGCACTCATAGATGGATATTACATGTCATGCAATTTCTGGTGATATGTGATACACCTCGTGGTTCCTTGCGATTAGGGAGATATGGCCTTGTAAAGTTGGAAGCCCCGAAGAGTGGTCAAAAAGCCCCTAGTTGGTTTCAAGTATTAGTCAAAGGGTAAAGTGGTTGCAACAAGAAATCCTTAAAGCAAGGAGAGAGGTTACTATGACAAATTATATAAACACCTCAAGGAGTCTCTCATAAGTACACATACACAATTACATTGAATATCTATTTTATGAATTTTAAGGTCTAGTATTGTGATACTTTGGCTAGTTTGTGACGATATTTTTCTGAGGTTGTGAAGGAAGGTCGAAGGTGAAAGCCTCAGAGTTGCAACAAGCATGAGTAACCTTGGTTTCTGAGGTATCTGTGGGTTACAGTTCAGAAGGGAGCAGATGTACGCAGACTGTACTGTGGGAAAACGTGGATATCTGCAGGATAGAGAAGGGGGAAAGTCGTGTATTTGTGAAAAGCTTATGGAAGTTTGAGAAGAGATGTTAGTACCAGGTTGTTGAGGATTGTGGAAGAGTTATATGTCAATTCATAGTACAACAAGTCAGCTATAGGATCATAGGTAAGTCTTAAAGGTTATGGTTATGGTGTTATGGTACATGCATGGTGATTATACTATGTGATATGGTACATCTTGGTGATGTCATGGTACATTGATGAGAAACATTATTGGTTATCTTGGTGTATGGTTTGGTTACATGTTATGGTTTATACTTGAGGCTTATCTTATGGTACATGGCATGATTGAGAGTGATATGGTATATGGTTGAGACACTTGTTATGGTTGATGTGCATAGTTGGATCATGGTATGGTACATGGTATGCTATGGGATTGATGCATGGTATGGTGTTGAGGTGCATGGTTAATAGACGGTTTGGTAAATGTCGAGGTGCATTGTTGATGCACGGTTTGGTACAGATTGAGGTGCATGGTTGATGCACAATTTGGTACAGGTGTTGGTGCATGATTGATGCACGGTTTGGTACAAGCGTTGGTGCATGGTTGATGCACTTGTTGTGGTACATGGTTGATGGTACAAGTTGTGGCATAAGTTGATGCATGGTACAGGTTGGTACATGGTTGAAACACATACCTTGTGATGGTATGTTGGTGATATTGATATATTCTTGGTAGAGGTATGTGTTGGTGATGTTGGACATCTAGTTGAGAGGTGTCCTTGGTATATGATTCATATGAGAGGATATGGTTGAGTCTCGTGACAGTGACAGGTTGGACAGGTTGATGTGACAGGTTGGATACAGTGACAGGTTGGATATAGTGACAGGTTACAGGTTGATGTGATAGTGAAAGTGGCAGTGACAGTGATAGTGATAGTGACAATGATTGTGGTAGTGAAAATTGGTCTACACTTATACTTCATGGTGATAGGATGGGGCAAGGAAAAGGGGTTGTAGCCTCCTTCCGGTTGGAGCTGAAGAATCTGGGAGTCGGAGCCTCCTTCAGGTTGGAGCTTGAGAACTAGGTGGTTGTAGCCACCTTCTGGTTGGAGTCGAAGAACCCAGGGGGTTGTAGCCTCCTTTGAGTTGGAGCCAGAGCATTCAGGGAGTTGTAACTTCCTTCAAGTTCGAGCCTGGGAATAGGGGGTTGTAGCCTCCTTCTATTTGCAGCTAGAGAATTTGGAAGTTGATGCTTCCTATGAATGAATTCTTGATATATATAAGAAAGCATTCCGTGCTTTTCTCCCTTTTGTGTCTCCACGTAAATATTGGTGTACTGTCTATTTGATGTGATGTTGATGTGATTATATGTTCATGATATATTGAATGTAAACATAGATGATACATTGATAATAAATTGTTGAACATTGTTGTTAAAGTGAAAGAATATATATTGTGGTTAAAAGTGGTATAAAGTGCTCATATTGATTCACACTTTATTACAATTATATTCTAAAAGTGAATATAATTATTGGAATAATAAAATTCAATGCATTCACTTAGTCAATATTTGAAATGTCACAACTTGGCATTAAATGGATAACATGCTCAACATTGATGTTTTCATCTTTTGATTTTGAGTTTGAGTTGGGGACTCAAATTAGGCATCGACATCAGTATGGCATGGGAGGTTCATAGTCATATCAATTGCTTGAATTTATGATCAGTGTGATATCCCTTATCACAACAGGCCAACATGTCCACTTTGAGGGAATTGAACCTGGGTGGGGAGAATAACAAACATACTACCCAACCACCCGAGCTATGAACTCGAAATAGGTTATAACTTAATTTAACAAATACATCATTAACCGACAGTAACACCTCTCACAATGTAAAGAAAAACACAAAAGATGGCATGCATAAGAAATTGACCTCAACATGGATGTACTAAACTTCTTTCACCATAAATTTTTTAATTTTGTTTTGCTCTTCTCCTTATAGGACAACAGGCACATCATTTGCCCATTTATCCTCCACGTTTTGTAAATTGTTGATCATGGTTAATACAACATCACCCTTAAATGCAAAAACCTAAACCAAATGCAAAAACTTTGTTGATTATGGTAGGTTTGGAATTTCAAAATGAAATATCTTTTCAAATTTGATGGTTTTGACAATTTTATTACTAGTTTTGACATTTTTTTAAAAAGAATAGTAATAGTTAAGGGGAATTTTTAATCTTATTTGACGGACAAATTATCTAATAACAATCAATTTACCCATCAAATTCCACCTCTAATACTAACCCAAATGCAAAAAACCACACAAACTCCCAAAATAAACAAGTAACTAAAATCCTCAATCTAAAACTGCTTACTTGTAATTGAATCCCCTCAAATCCTGATGTTAACATTGCCATTTTTACCACCAAATCTCTAAAAAGAAGAGTATGCAGATGACATGTATCACAATCAAGAATCTGTTTTGAATATTATCCACTCAATATATGCACCCTATATTTTAAAATGAAAATTCTCTAGACCAATATAGATTCAGTAAAGCCATAATACTTCTCCACTTATGGCTGAATATGTCAAAATAGAGAAAATATAGGGCTCTAAATAACCTAACCCATTGCATGTAAATTGTTCTCCTGTTTATATATATTCAATTTATTGCAGATAAGAGTCCAGAGAAGTGGAAAAAATAGATGCATAAGGGTGAGAGTCTAAAGTTATATCATCCCTTAAAACACAACAATTTCTTACAAAACCTAAGGATGCTTCATACAAAACCCAAGGATGCTTCATAGAAACTGGAGAACCCCAAAGTTCATTTTTTTATATATAGCATTGACAGGCTTCCCATTGCCAACCATATTTGATACTGAATAAATGGAGAACCCCAAAGTTTCTTTTTTTATATATAGCATTGACAGGCTTCCCATTGCCAACCATATTTGATACTGAATAAACCTCAGAGGCCATTATGCCCAATGTTTAGTTTGAAACCGTGTTACTCACTGATTGGTAAGAGCTCTTGCACAACCTAGATAAGTCACCATCCCTATCACCAGATCTCACAACCGCTAAAAATTCACATCAATGTGCTTATTTTCAATCCGTCTTTGAAAATTTTGGTCAAAGGTCGTTTTGTTTTGACCATTACTACGAGGKCTGTGCATTTGATTACTTACAGGGGGGAGTAAAATCSTGAGCAGGTGCTCCAYGATTCCTGCATCTGTTGAAGTATCTCTATTTACAATACCAAGGCTCTGTAGATAAATAGTTGAAGTTAGCCTGCATGACCAATTTCAAAATTTTACAATTACAGAGGGGAAATAAAAAGAAAATCATCCATACCATATTGGAAAGTATGTTCCTATGTCGTTTCTCGGCTTTGATAGTATCTCCCCACTGAAAGATCATGGTAGAATCACACGATTTGCTCCTATATAACTGGAAGGATGCAATAATTGAGGATGGGACCTTCGAATTTACATTAAAGTGCCTGGCAGGACCTTCCTGTATGAATTGCTCCTGCATATATGGAGAAACCATGGCATAGGGTAGACCAGAACCATGTGATCCTGACTCTTGGCACAACTTTGCATATGCTAGATTTCTGGAGTGACAACCAAAATCACCACCAAGGTTAGCCTTCAGATGCCTCACAGCATCAAGAACAGACCACATTGGTATGATGCCTAACCTTGAACGAGTTACTGTGGCACAAGTTGGAGTATTCGATCGTTCAAAGCAACTGACACCGGAGAGTGGAATTATTCTGCTTTGCCAATGCTTCAAGTTTTGATTCGTACTAAGGACTGAACATCCTACATCTGAACGAGGTTGAGTTACAGACAATCTTTTATTGATATCAACTGAAGAAAATGAAACATCGCAGACCAAGAGGTACTTTCAGATGCTCTAGAAATGTCCGAAAGATTCTAGTTCAGAGAAGATAATGTTCGCAAAGCCCAGTTCCAAGAAAAATAGAGTCATGTGTTACCATACTCAAATGCGCAGAGGAGCAAGGCAATGAAGTACTTGAATGCCTCGAGGAAAACTCTAAAGTTGGTGAAGTACCTGAAGGCATCAATGGAAGACAGACAGAACCAGCAGCAGATGCAGGCAGAGGATAAACAGATTTATGATCTTGAACATATGATGATAAAATATCCCTTGGCAATCCCTTTTGCATTCTGCATCTTGGTTTTGCAGCTACGCTTCTATGTTGAATGGAAGCCGTGACAGACAATTGTTTAATGTAGCTGGCAGATTTGTAGTCATCAGATTGATCGAAGGTTAGAGAGCTCGTGGAACAAGTGACAGTTGCTTCATTGCTTTCCCGGTTTCTTGCATGTTCACCTCTCAAATGTCCTTAAACTATGGGTCGGAGATGAGCACAGTCTTGAACTTGTTGGCATTGAACTCATAATAGCTTTGCTTTTGGCAATCCCTGAAGGCCTGAAATCACGTCCATTTGATGCTGTTCTTTGCTCAGGTAAACCATGTGGTGATTTGGTTTTACAATATGCTAACCAGAATGGCTACTGGCAAGATTTTTTGCATCCCCTTCTAACCGATTGCCACAGATAGGATTTCCTTCTGCAAGCAGTACACTATTAATACTATTTGAACAGTTGGGTGGCATATTAGAGAAACTAGGACACTTGATGCCCTCTCCTATTTCATTTGCCACCAAATGAATCTAACAGGGAGCTATATCAAAAACACAACTTGCCTATTTAGGTCCTTGGTCCACTTCATTATTCTGACCAGATAAGTTAGCTTGATAAGCTTGTAAAGCTGTGGCACTATGTTCAGCCAAGGATGTAATTGAAATTTTATTAAGTAGATAATTTTGATATGAATCAATAGAATGAACGCTTCTTTTAGCAGTGCTTGTTTCATGGAGGGACACAACTGTACTTTTATCAAACTTCTTTCTCTTTAACACCTGAGTTTGGTGATAGCCTGTAGTTTCCCCAGCCAGAGCAGAATATGATATCCGGAGCATCTGGACGATGTCCATTGCCATGCCTTTCCACTGTATTGAGGAAAAACTGGCATTCTGAATTATTCCTTTTACAAAAACAGGTTCATGTTTAAATTTGGATTTCAAGAGAAAATAAATTTTATTGCACCGAAAAGGTGCTTTCTTTATTGCACCTTATTGCACCCAAAAGGTGCTTTCTACATGGGCAGTGTAAGGAAGATGTGTAATTTCTTTCTTGGGCAATATAGAGTTGACACATGTAATTTATTGTATAGAATGGTGCTTTCTAAAGTCTGAGGAAGTGGCATTTAAAAAAATATTAATAACAAAAAAATATTTCAATTTCCTAATAAAATATAATTCTATATCAACTTTTATAATGAGAGAGTGAAAGTAAAAAAAAATTGTTATTCAATTATGATAATTCTATATCAACTCTATATATAACATGTGCTTCCTCCTAAGAGGTCACAAGTTCAAATCCAGAGGGGGTGACCTTAAAAATATATTATTATTATTATAATATAACTATTTTTAATACAGCTTGAGTGGATCTAATGGTTAAGAACGCGTGTTTCCTCCTAAGAGATCACAAGTTCAATTCTAGAGGGGGTAGGGTATGTATACCTGAATATGGAACCCACTATGAGAGATATGTATACTTAAAAAATTCATATACATTATTACAATGTTTTTTATAATAGACATATTTCTAAACCTTCCAATAATTATGGAACATTAATTGGAGTATTTTCCATAAATTTTACATTTTGGAAGATAATATTCAAAATGAAAAAAGAAATATATTACAAATGCAATGAAAGGGATATATTACAAATATATGAAATGATCTCTCCTAATGAAAATGATATATTAGCTAACACTACATGATTTAAAAATGAAAAGAAATTCAAAATATAGTATTACAAATATATGAAAACTCAAAAATATTAATTGAATGTGGAAATAACTAAGGTGAAAGAACTCAATTCATAAATTAGAAAAACATAATATTAGTCACTACATCCATTGTTCATATAACATTAGTTACCTTTGAACCTTGGCTAGAGAGTTCAAGCTATGAGTTGAGGGGTTGTGATTCTTGGGATGTAAAGTAATTACACAACCTTATCACATTAGCTATGACCCAGTTGCCATGTTTGAGTATAACCTTTATGTCATAGGAGAGGTAATATGGCCTCCCCTAAAAAAATCCATCTTCATTGTTATCAATCTAGATAGTGGAGATTGTTGAAGGCTCCTCGAAAAGTTGATTCAAGAATGTATCACAAGGTAATGACCCTCTTCCTAGTATTGAATTTTACAATTTTGAAAATGATAGTTTACGTAATCCGTTAATGGTGGGATCCATCTTGAGTTACTTCAACGAGAGGGACCAGGGTTCTTCCTAAGTCAATCGTTCAACACTAGATTACAAAGGTGTGGGATCCATAAGGATGACACTGCAGCCATACTTTCACTCTAATCAAAGTTTTCTTCATGTTTTAGTTCAATGACTCGACACATGTGCATGAAATCATGTTTGAGGTCCTTGGACTATTGATTTTTCAATTGAAAAAATTCCCTGAGTAGCTTGCCCAGTCTAGGTAAATTTCTCAGGCCTCCCGATGAAGTTATGGCCATCCCTAAAGTGGATTGTGTTAGAAAAGTAGGTGTGCTCATTTAACCATATACAATATGGCAATATTGTCACCCAACCATAGGCACTAATGCCACCCCTGAGCACCTTGACCTTGACAGAGAGAAGAATTTTGGTGGAAAATCAATATCCAACCAAGGCTAATGCACCAAGCAAAGATAACCAAGACTGATCAGAAAGTCCAACCCAGAAAAACTGAAAATACAGATTGTAGGATTGCAGCTGCAGCTGCTCCCCAGACTTGCACACTACTAGACTTCTGCGGTGCATACAAGTGGATTTTTCTGGAATTCTGAGATATATGTCTCAAATGAGAACCGACATCTTGTATTTATACTGCTTTTTCCAGGTTGTCTAGGCGGACTTCTCTTTCTGGGTGCTAAAGACTCAATATAAAATATTTTCTTTAGCCGACTTCTCTTCTAGGGTTATGTCCAAGTCTTTTAGGGTTTCTCTTGCTTCCTGAAATATTCTAATCTCATCGAAGGTCACAAGTGGAGGTCAATACCTCCCGAAGGTACCATAATATCAACACTCCCTCCTAGCTAGGGAGGTATGACAGGTAATGGTCTTGAGCACAAACAAACCATTCAATCGGTAGCATCATTATAGCCACACAAGCTATCTCGTGATCAAATCACGAACACCATCATCATTATCCAACTGGATAATCTCCATGACAATTAGTACAATGTCATCTGATAGAACACAACTGTGTCTATCCATAGTAGTACACAACTACTATCCAGTGGTACACAACCACACCAAGTAGTACACGACTGCTCAATCAGTGACACATAGTCATAACCAGTGGAACACATCCACCACAGTAGCATACATCTACTGTCTAGAGATATACAATCTCCATAGCAATCATATCATCTGATATCAACCTGCACAATCATATCATCTGATATCAACTTGCACATAAAACAATATCATGATATAAACTGATTCATCTGGTCCATTCTTCCACTCACATCTGTGAGATCTAGAAGAGCATCTGCCCTTAGAAAATAAAACATCAACCATGAGCTATCTGGACTATTCTTCTCAAGCATAGAAGAATAAATGTCTTGATTTCTGAGCCTGGACCATTCACCTAACTGGGCCATTCCTCTGGCACTAAACAAAGTGCAGCCTGGAGAGAATGAGTCTTCCCTAGGGAATGCATGCCCCTGATTTTTGAACCTGTACAATTCACCTAACTGGGCCATTCCTCCGGCACTAAACAAAGTGCAACCTAGAGAGAATGAGTCTTCCTTAGGGAATGCATGTCCCTTATTGTTGAACCTGGACCATTCACCTAACTAGGCCATTCCTCTGACACTAAACAAAGTGAAACCTAGAGAGAATGAGTCTGCCCTAGGGAATGATTGTCCGAACCATTTCCTATGGAAATGACTGTCCTGCACCAACCTCCAAAAGGGACCATTCTTCGAAATTGCTCACAACTGTGAACTTCGAAAGAATGACTGCCCGACGAGGCGGACTATTCTACTTGACCACTACTGAGAGTGACTGCCAAGAAGAAAGACTGTCTTAGACCATTCTCCCACACTGGCCATAAGGGGAATTGCTTTCTATGGTACATCAACAATCTATCAAACCATTTTCATTATGAAAATGACCGTCGGATCTAGACCATTTTTTGAACTGGAAAATGCATGTCCGTCATAAATATCAAACCACTTTCCGAACTAGAAATGAACTGCTCATCCTGGACCATTTTTGAAACTGGAAAACGACTTTCCATAAATCAATGATATGTCAGTGCCCCCTCCCAACCTAGAGAGCCATCTCTTCCTTTTCAGCTAAGGGAGTTATCTCTACGATCCCCAACTTGTCTCGTAAGTGTGAAAACTTTCTCTTGGACAAAGGATTTGTCAAAATATCTGGTGTCTGCTCATTTGTGGGGATATGTTGAAGATTCACTTCTCCTTCCTAGACTTTATATCGAATAAAGTAGTATTTTATCTCAATGTGTTTCGACCATTCATGAAAAACTAGGTGTTTGGATAACCTTATACAACTCTGATTGTCACAGTATATTATGTTCGAATCTAAAACCTGATCAAATAATCCAGAAATCATCTTTCTCAGCCATATTGCTTTTGTACATGCCTCACATGCTGCAATATATTTTTCTTTTTCTTTGTTGAGTGCGACAAACTTTTGTTTTATGTTTCCCCAAGATATCATAGCGGAGCCCAGACTGAAACACATCCATGAAGTACTCCTTCTATCTTCTGCACTTCCTGCCCAATCTGAATCTTTGAATCCATGAAGTTGTATATCATTGGATGCAGTATATCTTAAACCATAGTTTAGTGTCCCACGAATATATCTTAGAACATGCTTTGCGGCTATCCAATGCTCATGTCTAGGTTACACCTAGAACTGACTTAGTGTCTTTACAACAAAGCAACTATTTGGTCGAGTATTCACTAAATACATCAATGACCCAATCAATTGCCGATATAAGGACGAGTCTATTGGATCAGAATCAGAGTCTCTTACTTTCCTTATATCTGTGGTCATAGGAGTTTCCATGGATTTGCAATCCATCATTCCAAACTTCTAAAGAATATTCACTGCATAATTTCCTTGTCCAAGGAATACTTCACCACGCTTCTGCCATACTTCTACTCCCAAGTAATAATGCATGAGACCAAGATATTTCATATCGAACTCAGAAGCTAGTTCCTTCTTACACTGGATGATGAGAGACTCTTCACCTTTCAAGAATAAATCGTCAACATATAACAGTAGAATCACAGGTGCATTGTTCATGACTTTGTAGTAAATATTTGTATCTACATGAATCTTGGAG
>JASDQU011402756.1:66499-81395 GCA_032191745.1 Picea mariana | reverse complement strand
AAAACCTATTTGGAAGGCCATGGAAGACACCATTGAGTTGGGAAAGGTTAGAAGACCGAGTGACAGTAGGGCCATAATTGATTCAAGAGATGGAGGAGTGGGTGATTCATATTATACAACTATTAAAGGAGGCACATGATAGACATAAAAGTTATGTTGATGCACATATGACTGACCGAAGTTATGGAGTAGGAGATCAGGTTTTCATTCATATCAAGCCTAATAAGAGTACCATTCGATTTGGGAAAGGGAAAAAGTTGTCGTCTCGATTTTGTTGATGATTGCATCTATGTGAGACATTCTCCAACTTACAAACCTATGAGATGTGGATCATTGCAACTATGTGAGTCTTTCTCCATCTTACAAACCTGAGAGAAAGCCCCTAAGAAGGTTACGTGGTTCCTACCTAAGACAGCGTTGGAATGTAGAGATGACCTCTTCCATTTAGAGAGTTGAGAAGAACTCCAGATGATTATCCGACGTGAAAGGTTATCTGTTGAGTTATACATACTTGTGGTTGAGCACAAGGTGAACGTGTGAAATCCCAAAGTGTTGGGTGCATCGTCATGTGAACAGAAATGAAGATGATGTATAAGCCTCCTCTGAGCAATAGAGTTGACGAGAAAATCTAGATGATTCTCCTGTGTGAGGCAGTGGGAAAGAAGATATGTAGAGTGGACGTGCATGTGGACAAGCACATGTGAATGTGTGAAGATTTGGTTCTTCTGTGTAATGCAGTGAGCCAAAGATATGGACATCCCTATGGATGTGCCCCTAGTGGATGAGCATTAGTGGGTGTATCAGATACCTTGTTATATTGTTCAAGAGTCAGACCTGCCTATAACCCTAATTGTAACGAAAAGGGTACAGGTCGGCCCCACCTTAATGTGATTAGTAATAAAAGTAAAAGATAATTAATCTGGTTAATATTAATTATATTGTGAATTAGAGAGGTCGGCCCCATTGTGCCAATAGACATTTATGTTGATAGGACAAGTCTAATATAAGTAAAGGAAGATTCCCCATTGACGAATCATATCTTCCAGGTGAGTTTGGAAATTTCAGCAAGTACACTTTATTGGGAAAAGTGTGCACCTCTCTTGGGCACTAGTCTTCTAGGGTTTGAGCACCCTCTTGTGTGTTAGGGTTTATCTTGGTGGTGAAGGTCTTTCTCTTGAGGAATATAGCAAAGGATTTGGCTAGGTTTGATTCCCTTGTTGAGAAAGGATTCCCAGGATACTTCTTGTGTTCTTGTGCATGGTGCTTCTTCTTGTGATCTTGGTTTTTGCAACATTTATGGTTATGGTTAAATGCTAAAATTGGAATGAACATCATGCTTAACTTTGACTATTGAAAAATCAATAGATTTATATGACCATTTAAAATTTGAGAGAGAATTGGAACCGTTGCCTATCGTCTCGTATTGCCATCCCACTTGCATAAAACTCATGATGTTTTTCATGTATCTTTTCTACGACATTATGTTGATGATGAATTTCACAAACTAAATTGGAAGTGCAACATCCCCAACCACCAACAGGCCGGGCAATTTCACTACTCATGCGCTTTAGTTAGCTCTGATACCAACTTGTAACATCCCCGACCATCATGGGTCGGTTAATGCTACCAACACAACCTTAAAGTTGTCTTTTACTGCTCTAATATGTGATAACTCCAGCCCTAAACTACTGGGCTATGCCACACAAAGATACTTGCGGAAAAACATACACATCCATATAAACATAGAATCACTATTCTACATATATATAACATAATAATGCATAAATAACAGTAAGCCCACACATGCAGCATATACAACATACACATGCAATACTCATCAATTACAACATATGTACCATTACACAGCATGTAAATGAACATAAAAGAGATACTTATCTTTTATTATAAGACCACCAACTATGTCCAGACCTTCCACGAACCTCCCAACCATAGACCACGTTTCTCATCATACTCAGCGGTGGGTCACCCCTGAGCTGGGACTAAACTCCACCTAGGGCAAGGGAATCCTAGACTAGGCTAAGGTTACAAGAAACTGCACAATGCAACTGGAAGGATTCTCTCTAGAAGCCTTCTTAGACCCACTACTCACAGACTCTCATTCCCCACATGCCTGTTCCACCCAGAAGTATACACCTTCACCGTCACATGGTCCATCGACTGCTTCACCTCCCTCTCAGGGTATCGACAATAGGCCGGATCAGGAATTCTCAGAGCTCCGTAGCTAGAGCTGGACTCTCTCTGGGAGAAAACCACTTCCCAACAAACTCTCTCACCTGGGAGAGTTGCACACAGGCCTGGCAACCTACTTCTTCAACTTCGTTCCCGCACAAGGAGGACAACAACAAGGCTTAGCAAGGAACAAATGATGACAAAAAACCACACTCATTCCAGGAATTGTGTGGCCACAACAACCCACAGTCATGAGACACACCACACAGATAATACACAGGATACTTGGGCTTCACAGAAGACGTGGATCAGTCCATGGGTTCTCATTGGGTTCAGGATGCATGACCTGAGAACAAAACACAGAGGTCAATGATGGAGGCTTGGGGTTCAGGTGGAGAATGAGAGAATGGTCAAACGAACAAACTTCATGTGAGGGTTTCCTTCCCTGTGTGTGGGTAATCAAATGCAGACGTAGAGGAAAAACAGTTCAGACGCTCCCGATCCCAGCAAACTTCGGCGAAGGATGACGAATGAGGAGTGAACCCCCCAACACGACTAACTTCTGCAGCTTTAACTGCATGCACCTAGGTCACCACTTGTCTTCTTGGAGTTTCATGTGTTTCCTTTTTCACACGTTCCTTTTCCAGGAACTTAGGACAACACAGATCAATTGTCCACCTTAACCTTTAGGAAATAACAATAAATTATTATCCCCTTTAGAGGTCTGCCCCCTAGCTTAGCCCCTAGGCCCAAACACTTAGCCTCCTCCCTTACCCAACCTTGTGGAAGCTTAGTCCCCCATCACTCTTTCTTCGTGGTTTGTCTACACACGGTGATGTTTATATTTTTATTAATGATCTGCATATTTACATATACAAAGTCAGGGTCATGGCCTTAAAAATCTAGGCTATCCAACCTAATAACATATAATTATTCAGCTTATAAGCACTTGGCTCACCAGCCTATAAACATAATTACAATTCAATAATTATAACTGAGGCTCGTCCTTGGGGTATTACAATCCCCTCCCCTTATTTTTGCACTGTCCTTAGTGCAACGTTTTACACGGCATCAGCAAGATTTCCCAAAATCTTCAAAACGATGCGGGTATTCCGCCCGCATAGCATCTTTATTCTCTCATGTCGTGTCCTCGGGACTGTACCAGGTCCACTGGACCTTTACAAGCCCTATGGCTCGATTCCTGAGCTATTTTCTCTTCCGGTCCAATATGCGCACTGGATGCACCTAGAAGACGCCTTCTTTCTTCACAATGAATAGAGAATTGATACTCATCTTTTGATTGAGAAGACTTCCATATCAACATGGTCTAGACCAAGGTATCAAACCTCAGCATCACTCCAACCAATGGTATCTCCTTCCCCACATGCCTGTCCCACCCCAGGAGTGTACACCTTCACTGTCACACATTCCATCGGCTGTTACACCTCCCTTTCCTTGGGCTTGAGCAATAGGCCATCTCAGGAGGTCTCAAAGCACTCTGGCTCCTAGAGTTTCAAATGCCCTTAGATATTTCCAATCATCATCTTCCCCAAACTACTCTTTGTAGTCAACATTCTAACTTTAATCAACATCATCTCATCTGCATCACCCACATGCAGTGATCATGAGAAAAAATAAAAGAATTTATTTAGGAACTCCACTAGTTCAGAAGGGAATTCAACTTTTTCCCCAAAACATGAAATTCTATTTCACAATTCATCTTGGTTGTTTCCATATTATGAATGCAACCATCCTTGTGGTTTTCCACAGGCACCAACTGCACACCATTTTTCCTGCAATCCTTCATCTTGCATACAACCAACAATTGCCAGTATTTTCTGTACATCATAATTCAATTGCAATATGTAGAACATCTTATGCAGTGATCTTAGAATTTCCCGCACCTAGTAATTCAATCACAATCACCCAACATTTTAATGAAATAGAATGACTCGTCATTCTATGCATATGCATGTTCACAGTAATGTCTGTAAGTTCATTACTTCTTTTTCTGAACAAGAAAATTTCTTGTAGTCAATGCTCATGTGACTACTCGACATGCAACTTTCATGTTGCAATGTCTAACCCTCCCTGAAATGTCCTCAACTTCATGAGTTAACAACATTTCAGCTGTTAGTAACAATTATTTCCATGCAATAATATATATGCATGTACTTATAAAACACATTCAATCATTACATGTAGTATACAATTATGTCACTTATTAGCATGAGTGCAATTATCAATGAATAATTAATCAGTGCAACATGCATTGGATTACATAATTCTCTTTATCTTAGTCATGTATCTCACCATCCATACATTGGAATTCTAGCCAATGTGTTGACACATTCTCCACACACTTCCTACTGTCTTCCCAATTAATTGGATGCCTTCATTTTCGACCAACACTACACCAAGAATATAATTATGTGGTGTTCATTAGTGTTATCAAAAAGGTTGCAATCCAAGTTTTATTTAAGGGTAGGAATCTTTTAGTACATGTGTGGCTCATAACCTTTCCATATCCAACCATGTCCTAGTCTCATACATGACCAACTTATTGACATTCATTGTTATATAAGGAGTATGTCTCCTAATTTTACCTAGTTATGATCCCATAACCAATCATAACATAATATGCAATTGACATTTTATATAAGTTCATTCTAGTATCAACAACACTTACACACTCTAGGACTTCAGCCATTACATATCAATTTAAATAATGAAAATTAACTGAGGGAACCCTTACCTCGATTGCCTTCAACATGTATGCATCAACAAAAACTAAATGCATATGTGCTTAGTTGTTACCAACCTACTTTTTGTTGTTTGACCAACTGATATTTGTAGAGGCTCGCAAACTTCCCCCTTCATCATTTTGATCACCATTCCTGCCATCCTCATGGGTCTTCACCTCGATGGAAATTATAAGCAACAACAACATCCACATATTTAACCCTGTTGTATCATTTTTCCTGGATACATAATCCATCCTTTAGTCATACTCAAACATTATTTCATAATAACATACTATTCTAAGTTCGCCATCATGTTATATGCATATCCAAGCATGTACATATGCAAAATTACACATCCATGTGCACCAAGCATTTACTGTCAACATGCCTACTAATGCATATGCAATTTAACTTCATTGTATGCTTCATGCACCCTAGTGCATTTCTGTTTCAATTCACTTATTTATTTATCTATTATTGTTGTAGTTGGTTTTCCTTGAATTCCTTTAGATCCTTGATGCCTTGTGTGCTCCCATTCTTCTCATCTGCACTATGGCTCCCTGGGTATGAACACTTTTCCAGCCACATTCCACCTGGCCATTCTTTCCCACTTAATACCATTCCCTAATGGAAATCCATTTTCATTCAGTGCCACTTTTGAAGTGAGAGAGCTTTACAATTTCTCTACATTGGCATCTTACTTTCANAATCCTTCCTTGGAACTCCTATGCTTGACACATAGAGATTATTCACACACCACCTCTTAAGCTCTTTGTTTCCTTCCACATCAAGCTTGAAACTGTCTAGACATTTCTACCTTCAAGGCTATGGAGCCTTACTTTTCCTTTCTATGCCCATTAATGACATTATTCACCTACTAGCTTCATGTACCATGTGAGGATTCTTTCTTTTGTAGTACCTCATCCAACTTTTGTAAGAAAATTCATGCCTCCATGACCCTAACATCTGATCCTATTCTTGAATTGATATGGTTATACCTCTAATCCTGATAAACCTGCAAGCAACCATCTTGTTAGAACTATACATATCATACAAAAATTGTCAATTAAATTTACAGGTACCTTTTCATGTAAGCGATAATATTATTCTTTAATTAATATCATTTTTCCTTTTTTGTATGAATTAACTATTTTTTATCACGACTGTGTGTCGACTCTTTTGTCTTCTTGAGTTGATCACAAACATGGATCGAATCATTATATCGTACTCATGCTTTTTTTGTGTTCTCAGTTCACAAACAGATTATATTTTGATCCTTTATCAATTCTTTGTATTATTCTAGTGTTAACTCTCTGATGAATTAAATCTTTATGAGGCACTTCCTTCAAACCATTTACATATGACCATATGCATAAAACTATGAGCTTATTGATTTGAGCGTTGCCTCTTCTTTTCCCTTTGTTTCTTTATTCCATACGACCGCAGGTGGAAACTAGGTGCTAAGCTAAGAAGTGCTTGATCACTT
Organism: Picea mariana; assembly: GCA_032191745.1. NCBI lineage: Eukaryota > Viridiplantae > Streptophyta > Pinopsida > Pinales > Pinaceae > Picea > Picea mariana. The sequence continues at coordinate 74,975 of JASDQU011402756.1, read as the reverse complement.
ATCAAAATCAGTGGTCACGTCTTAATGTCACGATGAGCTAGACAGTTCTGATGAACTCTGGCTCTCCAGACTTCGGGAGTTCTCAGGTATCCACACACACAAATCTCTGAAGTGAATTTCCCCGGAGTGGGAAATCTTCTGCCGCACGTCCTCTCCAAATCAACGGCTCTGATTCTCTTTGGGACTTCGGCTCTTGCCGACCAAGACTAGATCAACGGTCCTTCAACCTCCTCCTCGATCAACGATCGAGATCCTTCTTCGAAACTTCGACGCTTTCAAACTCTTCTCATTTGCGTTCTCCAAAAGTGATTCCACCCGAAGTCCACGATCTGTCGCCACGCGCCCTTCTGGATCTACGTTCCAGATTCACTTCAGGTCTCCGACTCTCCAGGCTTCGAGAGTTTCAACTCTCAACTGAAACTCTCGAAGTGTTTTTTTCCTGAAAAATGTGATCTATTGACATGTACCCCTCCTAGCGATCAACGACCAGGACCTACTTCAGTGATTTCAAATTCTCCTTGACCACAAGCTCTCGCTCAGGGGTTATGGGTCTTGCACCACCTATCCCTCTTGGTGATGAACGGTCCCTAACTCGCTTTAGGACTTCGGGACTTTGGCGAGTCAACCCGCTGGTGCACAGAAAGGTTAGCGCTCGTGCACCTTACCTTAGATCGGACGACTATCGTCGCCTTGTGCTCATATCCGATGGTTAGGATCTGTTCCTTCTCAATGTTTCTCCTCTGCTTCCCTCGACACTGATCTAACGGTCTAGGATTCTTCCCACAACCAATTTGATGGCTGATGTCTCTCCTCCTCTTGAGATTTTAACTTCTTCTGACTTGGAAGAGTTTTGTAGATGTTCAAAGGCCTCAACCTTTGTTCCTCCTACGAGCCTGACTATCTTGGCTCTCACGTTTGCTCTTAAAAACGTTGTCTCTTCTGAGCTTTTCGATTCTCTCAGACCGACGATACTGAAGGAATCCATTACTCCATGAACTTCCTAAGGGGCTCATGACCATCCATCTCGCAACAGTTCTTAATTCATCTGTAGTTCGGGTAACTTGACTATTGTCTACGTCTTAGATCTGACGGTCATGATGTTTTTTGGCATCCTTATATCTAAGGCTCAGAGTTAACATCGGGACTTCGAAACTTCGGGGATTTTACCTCCCTTACGACGAACTTGTTCAATTCGTCGAACTCGTGAAGTCTGAATGGCTCCAAGGGTTAACTCCCACACTCTTTCCCACATCCAACGGTCATAACAGACTGCGGCTCTTTCCGAACATATTTTCGTCTGTTCTCCTTCCAAACAAAGGGACCTTCCCTTTTGATACTTCAACCTCACTACTCTTCCTGAACTTTGAAAGCTTTGAAAGACTTAAGAGCTCCATATCTAAAGTTCGTAAGGGTTTTCCATTTTCTTCCGAACAGATCCTATGGTTCCCATTACTACATGGTCCAACACCACTTCTGTCATGGTTTTACGATATCGCTACTCCTCCTAAGCTTCTTAACACGGCCAAGGTAATCCTCTTGGCACACAGGGATGTTTCTAAGGTCCAAAATTGGTTCCTCTTAACACAATTTCTTATTGAAACCTTGAGTCCAATGACCACTTATCCCGCCCATCGAGGCTCAGTGTTGAAACCATGGGTCAGAACTTTAGTTTTGTCCATTTCGAAAAAACCTCCTTCTGAAACTCTCACTTTAATTTCCACCAACATGGCCCATCCAGGTTCAGTGTTGAAACCATGCTCTGATACCAATTTGTAACATCCCCAGCCACCAACAGTCCGGGAAATGCCACTACTCACACACTTTAGTTAGCTCTGATGCCAATTTGTAAAATCCTCGGCCATCACAGGTCGGGTAATGCTACCAACACAACCTTAAAGTTGTCTTTTACTACTCTGATCTGTGATAGCTCCAACATTAAACTATTGGGCTATGCCACACATAGATACTTGCGAAACAACATACACATCCATATAAACATAGAATTACTATTCTACATATATATAACATAATAATGCAGAAATAACAGTAAGCCCACACATGCTGCATATACAACATACACATGCAATACTCATCAATTACAACATATGTACCATTAGAAAGCATGTAAATGAACATAAAAGAGATACTTATATTTTATTAGAAGACCACCAACTGCGTGCAAACCTTCCATGAACCTCCCAGCCATAGACCATGCTACTCATCATGCTCAGCAGTGGGTCACCCCCTAGCTAGGACTAAGCTCCACCCAGGGCAAGGGAATCATATACTAGGCTGAGGTTATAGGAAACTACACAGTGTAAGTGTAACTGGAAGGAGTCTCTCCAGGAGCCTTCTTACACCCACTACTCACGGACTCTCATTCCCCACATGCATGCTCCATCTGGGAGTATACACCTTTACTCTCACATAGTACATCAACTGCTTCACCTCCCTCTCAGGTTCTCAACAATATGACGAATTAGGAATTCTCAGAGCTTTGTAGCTGGTGTTGGACTCTCTCTGGGATAAAACCACTTCCCAACAAACTCTCTCACCTGGGAGAGTTGCTCACAGGCCTGACAACCTACCTCTTCAACCACAACCACCTCCCTCATCTGAAGAGAGTGTTGCACACATGCCTGGCAACCTGCTTCTTCAACTCTGTTCCCGCACAAGGAGGACAACAACAAGGCTTAGCAAGGAACAAACAATGACAACAAGCCACACTCAATCTAGGAACTACGTGGCCAAAACAGCCCATAGTCATGACACACATGACAAAGATAATACAGAAGATACTTAGGCTTAACAGAAGACGTGGATCAGTCCATGGGTTCTCACTGGGTTTAGGATGCATGACCAGAGAAAAAAACACAGAGGTCGATGATGGAGGCCTTGGGTTCAGGCAGAGGATAGGAGAATGGCTGAATGAACAACCTTCTCGTGAGGGTTTCATTCCCTCTGCGCGGGTAAGAAAATGCAGACGCAAAGGAAAAATGGTTCAGAATCCCCTGATACCAGCGAACTCGGGCGGAGGATGACGAATGAGGAGAGAACCCCCCAACACAGCTGACTTCTACAACTTTAACTGCAAGTTCCCAGGTCAACACTTGTCTTTCCGAAGCTGCATGTGTTTCCTTTTGCACACGTTCCTTTTCCAGGAACTTAGGACAACACAAATCAATTGTCCACCTTAGCCTTTAGGAAATAATAATAAATTATTATCCCCTTTAGAGGTAATCCCCCTAACTTATCCCCTAGGCCCAAACACTTAGCCTCCTCACTTACCCAACCTTGTGGAAGCTTAGTGCCCCATCACTCTTTCTTCGTGGTCTGTCTACATGTAGTGATGTTTATATTTTTATTAATGATCTGCATATTTACATATAAAAAGTCAGGCTCATGGCCTTAAGCATATAGGTTCTTCGGCCTAATAACATATAGGACTTCAGCTTATAAACACTTGACTCACCAGCCTATAAACATAATTACAATTCAACAATTATAACTGGGGCTCGTCCTTGGGGTATTATAGGAAGGAATCGCAGGTCTAGAACGTGGGAACCATCATGGTCGAATCGTTATGCATATTCGATTGTAGGGTTCAAAAGCTCATAAACCATTTGGTAGACCAAGTTAAGGTCTAATGGGACACGTATAGCCTATGATCTTATACTTGGGAGGATGCAGAGACCTTATGATGAGATCATCCATCACTGTTTTTACCACAACCTCGGGACTATGTTTCCCGAAAGATGGGTGTAGGTAATTTCGTTTTGACTTACACAACTACAATTACTTATGGCCTAGTCGTATCTTTATTTTCTTATTATCTGTGGAATACCATACACTTAAAATTTTGGATATATGGACCTATGTGAATGTAAATACTATGAATGCTTATCATTATGTGATTTATGATGGATATTATGTGACCTGTTTCTAGCTTGAAAAATTGAATTTAAAAGATATTGGTATGTGGATACCGAGTTAATGATATGGTTGAATGCAATTACATGTTCATAGTGTATGGATATGCATGAGTATGTGTTATAACTAACCTGCAGATTAATGGGCTATGAAATAGACAAAGGATGATGCTAATAAATGGTTGATGTCATGAACATCAATCGATAAATAATATGGTATGAATATTTGTATGTTAAATTATGTTGGTTGAAATGCATTGTTATTATATGTGGGAAAGTGTAGGTTTTCAGTTAGCGATACTGACCAAAACTTAATATACGATGAAAAAAATCCCAACAACACAGTGCCACCATATGGTCCATGATAGAGTGTGGACCCTAGTTCTACTAGGAGGGGTGGAGGCATTTCCCATTGTGTAGCCTCTGAAACCTAGAGTCATGGGAGGACGGTGTTAGGTCATGCTCCCCTAGATGTGTGATGATGACTGCTAGGTTCCTTCTGGGGAAACTTGGTCAAGGTAGTTGACACTTCCGCTTACGGGTACTATCTGAAGTTAGGTAAATATAGTTGATGCTCTAGTATAGTCCAACAAAGGAAGGATAGGGAGGGAATATGGAAGTAGGTTAGGAGGTAGGGTGTTAGAAGTAGTTAAGAGTGTGTGAAGTTTTAATATTATAGCAGAATTGTTTGATTTTCTCTTTGTTTCTTTAAAAAAAATGCTTAACTGAATTACAATTAACTAGGTAAATGTTGCTTTGTGCTAAATTATTATAATTAAAGGATTTTTCTAATATTGTAAGTGGTTGACCATTAATCTGACTTGGTAGTCGAATGTAACAGAATCCCAAGATTCATGGGATTGGTAGCCAATGATCTACGTGGATCTATAACCATCTTTAAAAGCCTTTTTTTTAGGGTTTTTCCTACTATAAAGATTATAAAGAAGGCATGTTGTAATGTTGTAAAGGTTAATTTCTAATCAATAATTTAGAGGTTGTTGGTCATGCAGATGTAAGATGAATTTGCTACAGGGTTGTTCTTGTGCAAAGAAAGAAGGTATTATGTCGATTGTGTCTTAGGTGTAGACCAAGGTTAGGCATGTAACCTTTTATTCCAAATGAATAAGAAAACAAGAGAGTAATATGGTCGAGGAATTTGGTTTTCCCATTTGTGTTTGCAGGGTAAAATCTCTTTGTAGTATGTGTTTTCTTTGTCATTTACTTTCCTGTTTAAATCTTTCTTCCTCTCTTCTGCTAAGTTTAGTGTGGAAGTGTTCCTCATTTCCTAACACCATGCTGAGGGGAGAAACACTCATGAACCTATGGGAAATAACATTGGTACTACTAGTAGGACGACTCCCATACCTCATATGCCTTAGTTCTTGGAAGTACAACAAGTCGTAAATCAGGGGAAGCAAGGACAAGGGGAAGGTTTTAAGCGATAATATTATTCTTTAATTAATATCATTTTTCCTTTTTTGTATGAATTAACTCTTTTTAATCACGACTGTGTGTCGGTTCTTTTGTCTTCTTGAGTTGATCATAGACATGGATCGACTCATTATATCGTACTCATGCTTTTGTTGTGTTCTCAGTTCACAAACATATCATATTTCGATCCTGTATCAGTTCTCTGTATTATTCTAGTGTTAACTCTGTCAAATTAAATCTTTATGAGTCGCTTCCTTCAAACCATTTACACATGACCATATGCGCAAAACCACGGGCTTATCAATTTGAGTGTTGCCTCTTCTTTTCCCTTTGTTTCTTTATTACATACGATCGCAGGTGGTGACCAGGTGCTAAGCTAAGAAGTGCTTGATCACTTATCAAAATCAATGGTCGCGTCTTAATGTCACGATGAGCTGGATGGTTCTGATGAACTCCGTCTCCCTGGCCTTTAGGAGTTCTCACGTCTCCACACACACAAATCTCCAGAGTGAATTTCCCCAGAGTGGCAGATCTTCTGCCACATGTCCTCTCCAAATCAATGGCCATGATTCTCTTCGGGACTTTGGCTCTTTCCAACCAAGACTAGATCAACGGTCCTTCGACCTCCTCCTCGATCAACGATCGAGATCCTTCTTCGGAACTTCGGCGCTTTCAAAATCTTCTCCTTTTTGTTCTCCCAGAGTGCTTCCACCAGGAGTCCACGATCTGTCGCCACGTGCCCTTCTGGATATACGGTCCAGAATCACTTCAGGTCTCCGGATCTCCGGTCTTTGGGAGTTTCAACTCTCAACTGAAACTCTCGAAGTATTTTTTCCCGAAAACTATGATCTATTGACACGTACCCCTCCTAGTGATCAATGGCCAAGACCTACTTCAGTGATTTCAAACTCTCCTTGACCACAAGCTCTCACTTAGGGGTTTTGGATCTTGCGCCACCTATCCCTCTTGGCGATGAATGGTCCCTAACTCACTTCAAGACTTCGGGACTTTGGCGAGTCAACCCTCATGTGCACACAAAGGTTAATTCTTGTGAACCTTACCTTAGATCGGATGAATATCGTCCCCTTGCGCTCATATTCGATGGTTAGGATCTGTTCCTTCTCAATGTTTCTCCTCTACTTCCCAGGACATTGATCTAACGGTCCAGGCTTCTTCCCACAACTGATCTGACGATTTTTGTCACTCCTCCGCTTGAGATTTTAACTTCTTCCGACCTAGAAGAGTTTTGTAGATGTTCAAAGGCCTCAACCTTCATTCCTCCTATGAGCCCGACTATCTTGGGTCTCTCCTTTGCTCTTGAAAATGTCATCACGACCATCCATCTCGCAATGGTTCTTAAGTCATCGGTAGTTCGGGTAACTTTACTATCGTCTACTTCCTAGATCTGACGGTCATGATGTTTCCTGGGCATCCTCTGATCTAAGGCTCAGAGTTAACATCAGGACTTCGAAACTTCAGCGATTTTACCTCCCTTACGATGACCTTGTTCAATTTGTCGAACTCACGAAGTCTGAATGGCTCCAAGGGTTAACTCCCACACTCTTTCCCATATCCAACGGTCATAACAGATCGTGGCTCTTTCCGAACAGATTTTCATCTATTCTCCTTCCAAACAAAGGGACCTTCTCTTTCGATACTTCGACCTCGCTACTCTTCCTGAACTTTGAAATCTATGAAAGAATTAAGATATCTGTGCTCTTTCTCCTATATTCAACATTTAGAAGGGTCTTATGCACACTCTCCAGATTTGACGGTCGTAAGGGTTTTCCATTTTCTTCCTAATAGATCCTATGGTTCCCATTACTCTGCGATCTAACACCACTTCTATCATGGTTTTACGATACCACTACTCCTCCTGATATTCTTAACACGACCAAGGTAATCCTCTTGGCACTCAGGGATGTTTCTGAGGTCCAAAATTGGTTCCTCTTAACACAATTTCCTCTTGAAACCTTGAGTCCAATGACCACTTATCCCACTCATCCAGGCTCAGTGTTGAAACCATGGGTCAAAACTTGAGTTTTGTCCATTTCGACAACAACGCCTTCCGAAACGCTTGCTTTAGTTTCCACCAACATGGCCCATCCAGGCTCAGTGTTGAAACCATGCTCTGATACCAATTTGTAACATCCCCAGTCACCAACAGGGTGGGAAATGCCAATACTCACACGCTTTAGTTAGCTCTGATACTAATTTGTAAAATCCCCGACCATCATAGGCCAGGTAATGCTACCAACACAACCTTAAAGTTGTCTTTTACTGCTCTGATCTGTGACAACTCTAGCCTTAAACTACTAGGCTATGCCACACATAGATACTTGGGGAAAAACATACACATCCATATAAACATAGAATGACTATTCTACATATATATAACATAATAATGCAAAAATAATAGTAAGCCCACACATGCAGCATATACAACATACACAAGAAATACTCATCAATTACAACATATGTAATATTACACAGCATGTAAATGAACATAAAAGTGATACTTATCTTTTATTAGAAGACCACCAACTGCGTGCAAGCCTTCCATGAACCTCTCAGCCATAAACCACACTGCTCATCACGCTAAGTAGTGGGTCACCCTAGAGCTGGGACTAGGCTCCACCTAGGGTAAGGGAATCCTAGACTAGGTTGAGGTTACAAGAAACTGCACAGTGCAACTGGAAGGATTCTCTCCATGAGCCTTATTACACCCACTACTCATAGACTCTCATTCCCCACATGCCTGTTCCACCCAGGAGTATACACCTTCATTGTCACACAGTCCATCGACTGCTTCACCTCCCTCTCAGGTTCTCGACAATAGGTCGGATCAGAAATTCACAGAGCTCCGTAGCTGGTGATAGACTCTCTCTGGGATAAAACCACTTCCCAACAAACTATCTCACCTGGGAGAGTTTCTCACGGGCCTGACAACCTGCCTATTCAACCACAACCACCTCCCTCACTTGAAGAGAGTGTTGCACACAGACCTAACAACCTGCTTCTTCAACTCTATTCCCACACAAGAAGGACAACAAAAAGGCTCAACAAGGAACAGACAACGGTAGCAAGCCACACTCAATCCAGGAACTGCGTGGCCA
>JASDQU011402756.1:34025-50140 GCA_032191745.1 Picea mariana | reverse complement strand
AGAACACTTTTTACAGGAATCTGTGCAAGATTAACCACTAAATCTTTAATCATACCCATACCTTTAACTTTTCTCGAATCAAAAGAATACAGATCTCTATATGGTCTGGTAATTTTGAGACCAAGTCTATCCATAATAGCTTTGGGCATCATATTGTGGGAGGCTCCATAATCCAACATGCAGTTATGGAGCATATGATCATGCACAGTCAACATAATGTAGAAAGGAGCGACAGAATCTCTGGCATTTTCAAAATGCGGACCAAACATTATAGTTGGTTTATAATCTTCTAAATTTATAACATACGCATGACTTTCGACATCAGAAAAAATTATCATTTTGGCAATTTGTTTTCTATATGTAGGGTTTTTTTCCAATTCAACCAAAGGCACAGGGATCTTGATTTTATTAATATCGTTTTCTAAACTGAAACTTCCTGTTGCCTTTTCGGCTTCTCTAGTCGGGGCTTCTATCTCTTTTTTTTTCCGATTTATTAGTTTCTGTTGCTTTCGTTTCAATTGTTTTTGTTTCGGCAGTATGTGTTTCAGCTACTTTTGTTTTGGTAGTCTGTGTTTCAACTGTTGGTTGAGCTGTCTCATTTGCTTTATTTCTTGACAATATTTTCTTCAGTTGGGAAGTTTTGATATTTCTATCTCTAGGCATTAAATTATACTTATGTTGAAGCTCGACCATTATATTGTCAGCGATTCCTTGATAAGCAGATTCTTCTGTGATATTTATGCTATCATCATTATTAGATCGGTATTCTGCGTTTAAAGACCTTTCATAATCTTGCCTCGTCAAATGAGGTTCTTGACAATCATCGCCAAGATTATTCATGTCTTCCTCTAACTCCTCAAAGTTTTGCATGTCATCTCCTGCTATTAAATTTTTGTTTTTAAAGGGGGTCTAAATCTTTTGAACTTCATTTTTTATCTGTCTTTGTTGCGTTTGAGGGTTAGGATTACTTCTGAAATCTTTTCTAGTGAACTGATCTGTTTTAGATTGGTCCAGTTCCATCCTCGAGATTTTGTTTGATAATTATTTAATTATTTTTTCCATGTCATCCATTTTTTCTTCCGCAGACCTCCTAGATCTAAAAGGTCATGCTTGTTCTCTGAATCGTTTAGTTTCTTTATTTCATGTTTCAGCTTTAGCTTTCAATTTTCCCGATGCCATCACATTTGATTTGATTTCTATAGCATCCTCCTGCATTCTTTTGAGGTCTGCAGATCTCCTTTCCCTCAACAGTAAGGCAAAGTCAAGCTCGAAAGCCCCGACGAACGTCACCTTTGCTGCAGGTTGGGAAGGTTTAACCTCAGTTGGAATTTTGTTATACAATTTATTAAATCTCTGAGTGAATTCAAGAATTGTTTCTGAATTTTTATTTCTTAAAGCTTCAAACTCAGTTAAATAATAAAGGTGATCCTTCCTCTCTCCCCATTGTCTGAGGAAGGTGTTGTCTAACTCGTCGTGTGTTCTTATAGAACCTAATGGTAGCCCTCGGAACTAGGTTCTCACCTGTCCTTCGAAATTTTGAACTAGGAGTCTTGAATAAACATTCTCATGCTCAAGGCCAAGGATATCGACAAATTGATGGAAAAAATTTATGTGTTCAGTGGTCGTTAAGTCTCCCTCTCTTGTGAACTTTGGCAGGTTTTTCATATAGTTTTTTGGTAAATCGTGGAGGGGAACTGGGATGACTAAAGGAGCATACCTAGAAGCTACTTTAGCAGAAATTCTAGGCGGTGGAGGTGGTCCTTGACCACCACCTCCTCCTCCTCCAACACCCAACCCTCCTCCACCTCCGGCATCACCTCCAGCACCACCTCCTCCGACAACATCAATTGATAACCTAGGGAATGAAACTTGGAGATTATAGAGAAGATTTTCAAAGATGTGTAGTGATCTTTCCGTTACTTCGGGATTAAGGGAAAGGGGTTATAGGAACTGATCGTTGGGAGATAGAAAATCGAAAAAAGGGGGAAAAGAGAGATGAGGACTAGATTCTTCGGACTTGCAATATATATAAATGCGAGATCCAACAGAAGTAGAATTAAAGTGTAAGGTATGTTCTTCGAAACCTCGAGAAGCTGGAAATTTTATTTCGGGGACTGATGGAATATCAATCAAAGAAGGTATTGAGATGGGTCTTTTTCCTTTATTAGCAAAGGAGGCAATTGAATTGGTTTCGGTCTTTATCTCGGGTAAAACCAACTTGAGGTTTATGATTTTGGCTTCAACTCCATCAGCCGATGTTTCTCCGAAATAGATTTGGGTGGAACCTTCTAGTGGAGTTAACTGTTCAGATGGAACCTTCACATTAGAATGCGTGGGTTTGGGTTGATAAACCTTACTTATAGAAGTCGTGGCTTTCTTAAGGTATCCCCTTGGTTTTAAATTTTTGCAGGGCTGGACATAGGCATGGCCTACTTATCATCGGGGTTTTTTCTAGTATTCCTTCGACTGGCTGCCAGTTTATTAGTGGTGGAGTCGCCAAGTGAAAATTAAAATTAGCCTTAATATTGTATACTATCTTTGTTCACCATCAAATAAAGAAACTTACCATGTCGTTCTCCTAGGGAAAAATAACTTCGTTTCTCCGTCCCCGACAATGGCGCCTAAAAGATGTTGTTCCTGAGATTAAACTTAAGGCTCAAAGAATAATGTCAGGCATAAGGAATTAAGAGAGTTGGTTTTAAAGGAACTTTTTATTCCATTAGTTGTGTAAGAGTTAAATCCTCAAATGGATTTAATATCTAAACAGAACATATCCTGTATTTCGTCGTCTGAGTCAATTTATCAAATTGAGAGAGGAGAAGAGAATTACAAAACTATTAAACAAAATAAGGCATCAATGACAAAAGAGTCTTACCTCGTTTATAGTAGAAGAAAATGCAAAATGTATTCCTCAAAGGATATAATATATAGTGATCCAAATAACAGGCAGGTCTTGTATTTGCTGATAGCAAATACAGAGGAAAAACTGCTTGCTAATCAAATATTAAATGAAATGTAATCACAGTAGTTGTTGTACTAAATTGTAATCATTCACTTGTGCAAGAGTAACTTAAAGAGAACAGAAGATATGAAACACAAAGAGGGCACATAACTCAAACAACACAAAATTTGGAATCCATGTCTGCACTTGTATTAATACTCACAAAGGATGAGTTTTCTCAGTTACAATACAGAAAGAAGCAACTTGTTTTCATTCTTTGAAATATGTATTTATACAAAAATTTCTCAACCCTAAGTGGTTGGAATTCCTTTATTTTTAAAATAGTAAATTTATAGAATATGAAATCTGAAACGTTTCAATTTCATTTATGTTGGTCTCCTCATTATGTTGGTAAAGGCGTTTTTTTCTCTAGTTCTCCAACTCCAAAACAGATAACGTACCCAGGTTATCTCATTTGTTTCCATAGGTACTATCTTTTTCTTTCTTAATACATTTGATGCATCTGCTCACAAATTGCTCCACCAACCTGGAGGGCTCTGTTAAGTTATTAGCCTAAAAATATATATAATTTCTTTTCTAATTGAGGCAATCTTTCTTCCATTCGTCTATCTTCTGAAACTATAGACTGTAGTTGCAAACTAGGGTTTACTAGCCATCTGTTTATCCGCATAATATCAACCTGTTTTATATGTGAGATTTTGGCCTGAGCCTCTTCCATATTTGTCTTAATGTCAAGTTGATGTTTTTTTATGTCAATCTTTCCCAGTACTCCAGAGCTATATTCTTTATCAAGGCCTAATGATTCTTTGTTGAGTGAGTGGAAAGCCTATTCACAAGAATCCTTCACTTCCTTAGCCATTTTCCTACTTTAAGTTATACTAGATTCCCAAGTCTTTAGTATTATATCACCCCTGGTCTATTTTGAAACAGAAAACCTGGAAGCCATAGCTACTCCTTGTTTTTCTGACGACACAACTGCTTCTTGGAAGGTAGTCCGGGAAGTAATAGCTTCTCTCTCTCTTAAACAAATGTTATTGAATGCTTGATCTATCACCCGAAAATGATCTTGGACAATTTCGACCTTAGTGAGAAGGCTTTGTTGCGTTGCTTACAACTCCTTTCTCACTTCCAATGCCTAAGCTTGGAACACTGTTATACCTACAACCATTTTCTCAGTGGAACTGACTTTGGCCTGTAGTCATTTTACCAGCTCATCCTCCTGGGTGGCCCATCCTTGGCTCTCCTGTATATTCCTGTGCATCTCCTCGAGGCTGAATTTGAGCTACTGGATTTCCTGTCTGTCGTTGTTTCTAATATGCTGGAAGCCCTTGTTGACCTTGCTCTGGAAATTCTTTTATAAAATCTTCATTTTATTATGTAGTTGTCTTATTTGCAGATCTTTCTACTTCAGTCGTTCTTTTAAATTTCCGATTGAAAAATGGTTGGTTATTGCAAAAGCCCCCAGTGAACCTACTACTTCTTCAGTGAAGTCTACATCCTCCAGGGCTTCTCCATCAATTATCACCCTATGTCTTTTGACAGCTGAACCTTCCTTTTGGTGCATTTCTCTCTTCACCACAACCTTCCTTTTCTTGCTGAAAATGAAATTGGAAGGAGGAAACTCTTCAGCTAAAATGGGTGTGAGATCCTCTATGAATACTACCTCTGCATTTGGATTCCCTCTAGTGAATTGTAATGGTGTGATGAATTGGACGGGGATGCTGATTTCAATGGACGATTGTTTCCCGACCGCAGTTGTAGTTGATTTATCTGGTGTAAACAATGTTCCTTGTTCTCCCACCTTTGTCAGTGTCTCTGCTTGATCTTTGGCTTGGTCACCTGATACATTTTTCGATGGGATATATTCTTTCTGAGTCAACACCTCAGTCTTCTCCAAAATTTCTCGAGATTCTTGTCTGCTGGAGCTTACTGCTTCTAAGCTTCGGGTCTCCGTTTGAGGTGCAACTGGAGATGTCGGGGTTCCTCCTTGTAACACTTTAGGGAGGCTACTTCTTCGGTGCATCTGGAAGTCATAAAACTCAATCATTTTATCAGGTGACAGAGCATGAACCCGACTCAATACCTCTAGATAGGATCTCGCTCCTTGAAAAATCTCGTCTTGAGGATAATCTTCATGTTCATACCTTTTCAAATTGCAGTTGGCCATGTGATTACCCACAACCTTCTGTGGGTCATGCTTATTGAATTCAATGTTGACCAACTTTATTTCTTCCAAGGCCGCGGCCTCCACTTTTGAGTGACCGAAATCTAGTAGAGAAAATGTACCAATCTGTCAGGGAAACGAGGGCCATACCTTTTTCTGTACTACTTTGAGCTCCTTACTAATCCCACTAAGCAAAGTTTGTCGTGTGACCTCTCGGCACACTAGTCGGTCTGGTAAAAATTGCAGTAGAGCATATGGAGGAACTGAACAGCCAAATCCCCTAATATAGGAGAAGTGTTCTTCGATGTACCAGTCTGCTATTCTTCCCAGGTTAGTCACAATTTTGTTGAATATTCTAGGAGGTGGGTAGCCATATATGGCGGTGTGCATCGGCACCACTACCCAGTTGCAAATCTCATAAAAGAATTCTTTTTCATTTTATTCCTAAAGCTTCGAATGATAAATATGTATGGGTTCGACACTATTTGGAGTCTAGCTCCAATCCATCAACGAAAAAGGTGTTATGAAACAGACGACGTCCATAATATAAGCCGACATGAAAAATTGGGTCATTTTCCCCTTGGCTCTTAGTGATTGATATCTTGCAATCTCTTGAACCAAACTATCTGACAATATTTTGGCCCAATCAAAAGAATATCCCATTGCTATTGAGTGCATAATAGGTACCCATGGAAAAAAGAAATGGGTTGTGTTTTGCTTCCTGTAGAGCCTACACGTCATCATTGTTATGTACATTATGTGAAGTTCTAGTGCGACAACTGGGTATATACCATGGGAATCGGCTCTGAACTTCTCAGGGTGAGAATACCAGTCTTTAATTAAATCGAGAAGGTTTTTCCCATATTGGTCGCATTCCTTCTTGTTGAAGTCTACTAGGAAATTTGCATTGTAAATGAAATTGGATATCGGAGACAATTTGTACATCACCTGTAGATGTTCTAGCCTGAAAGACCCAACTATGACCTTTTGTGAATTGAAAATAGTCTTGGTTGGGATATCTACATGTTCCAGTGCCCAACCGATCATATCATTGTAGGGAAAGAGCTTAGGCCTTGTCTCTATCTTATGTAGCTCTCACTAAGCAACAATTTTGTATTTGGTAGATAGGTCCTCCTTGTTGTCGCTTGAATCATCCAGTAAATTTACCAATTCGTATTTTAATATGTTGAATACTTGTGTCCAGGATTTGACGGTGTCTATGCTTCTGGGCGAGGTGTCAGAGAGAACATTTGTATTCTGGCTTGAACTTTCACCGGTCACTTTAGTTGCTTTTCGTGGAGGCATGGTATCAGATCTCAAAGTTCTGTTATCTGTCACAGAAAATTCACAAGACTCATTATCTCGCTAAGCTAGCTCTGCCAAAACACAAATGTAATTCAAAATAAAAAAAATCTCCTTCGCCTTAAGCGCATCAATTCGTGTATATCTTCACGGACAATGCGTTTAATTCCCTTAATAAAAATATTTGGGCGATAAAGCCATATCTTATTTGAAATCATTTCCCTAGATCAACTATTAATGCCATTAATGGTCGATGTTTCATGATCGGGAAAAGCATAGATAAAATTTGAATTTACCCGAAATGCAAATCAACAAAACTTAATCATGATATACGATTTTTCCATGTGTTAATGAATCAAGTTTATTTTGTTAATTAATCATGCTTAACCTTAATCCATTTTGGGGTTTCGGACCTCAGGTTATCCTATACTAGTTCGAGCTATGTTCTCTGAATTGCGAAATCATGATTGATTAATTAATATTAATCACTTTTAACCTTTTAAATAATCACGATTAACTTCAAGGGTTTCACGATTTCGGGCATCGAGACTTTGGTTGTCATTCGAGGCAGAATCCTTGAAACGCAAAATTGCGATAAGGTTTAAATATCATTGATCATTTTTAATCGTTTAATTAACCCGGTTTAACTTAAGATAGTTTCACGACTTCGTATATCGAGACTTTGGAGTTCTTACATGTTGGACTGTTAGTATCGCGAAGCCCCAAAACCTCACATTTCAAAGGTAGCCTTTAGTGATTTGACCTTTTAACGAGTGGGCGGCTTCATAACTCTCAAGGATTTCAAATCGTTGGATTTTTGGAAGAATTCATCAATAGTGATATTCAAGTGCGCATTTTTCCTTATTTAAACAAGAATGAAACTTATCTAATTCAAGGTAGGACATGAGCATGGCGGTGAGCATAATATTTCATATGATGAACAGCCATGAGTGGAGGCTAAGGGTGATGAGAAACAACATGTTGATACCAAGGGTGTGACTATCACCACTTTATCAGGTGTTCTGAAGTACTACACTTTCAAGATCAAGGGAGTACTACAACGGCAAAGTGTCATGACCTTGGTTGATGGTGCGGTGACCCACAACTTCATAAACACAACCATGGTGACCAGGAGAGGCATTGCTACAGAGGATTTTGAGGGATTCAATGTTGTGGTGGTTGATGGGTACATTATGACATGCACATAGAGGGTCCCACAATTGGAGATGTCATTGGGAAACTACACCTTGACTGATCATTTCTATGTGGTCAATTTGGTAGATTTGGTGCTCCAAGAGACCCTTGATGGTGCTCCAAGAGACCCTTGGAATGTGCGCTTGGAGAGGTAGTTTTGAGAGTCATGTCCAATGGTGCTCCTACGATAGTGTTAGCCAAGCAGATGGAGGGCATATTCAAGCATGGAGATGTATCTTATGCAACAGAGTGTCTGATCACATCTAAAAAAATCTCATATAGCAGCCATAATTATCATGTAGACATTCAGGCATATTTGAGAAAACATGACAGAGCTTTTGGGGATATTCCTCCAGGGAGACCTCCATATAGGGGATTTAAGCACACCATTGAGCTAGAGGAGGGGGCCAAACCTATGAAAACCACCCCTTACATGCATCCCAAAAAATTTAAAGATTAAATTGAGAAGGCCATTAAGGAGTTGTTGGAGATGGGGAATATCAAGCTTAGTTCTAGACAATTTGCTTCTTCAGTAGTTTTGGTGAAGCAGAAGGATGGTACGATGAGGATGTGCATTGATTATTGGGCCCTAAATAAGAATACCATTAAAAGCAAGTACCACATTCACATGATATACAACTTGTTAGATGAGTTGCATGGGGCAATGTACTTTTCGAAGATTTATCTTCGATCATGTTATCATCAGATCAAATTCAGAGAGTAGGATGTGCACAAGACCACTTTCAGGTAACATTATGGCCACTATGATTTTTTGGTGATGCCATTTGGGTTTACCAATGCACATGCCACTTTTTAGTCGTGCATGAACCAAATCTTCAACAAGTAGTTGTGGAAGTCCCTATTGGTGTTCTTTGATGACCTCCTTATCTACAATGGGACATGGGAAGACCATTTGGGACATATTGATGAGATATTGAGCATCATGGGAGAGCAGTCACTATATGCCAAGGATTCTATGTGCGAGTTCAACATGACAAATATTCTATACTTGTACCATGTGATCAGTGCGCAAGGGGTACAGGTTCATGAGGAGAAGATCCAAAACATATTGGATTGACAAACGACTAGGTCCCTTACAAAGTTACAAGGATTATTTGGACTGTGTAGCTATTACATGCGGTTTTTTAAATGGTTTTCATAGTTGGGTACACCAATGACATATCTTATAAAGAAAGGATCATTCAGGTGGATAGAGGAGTCACAGTAGGCATTTGACAGGCCCAATATTGGAACT
Organism: Picea mariana; assembly: GCA_032191745.1. Lineage (NCBI taxonomy): Eukaryota > Viridiplantae > Streptophyta > Pinopsida > Pinales > Pinaceae > Picea > Picea mariana. The sequence continues at coordinate 41,263 of JASDQU011402756.1, read as the reverse complement.
TCCTAACTTCACTTAGTCCTTTGTACTTGAGTGTGATGCTTCAGGTGAGGGTATTGGGGCCATTTTGATGCAGAACATACACCCAATAGTGTTTGAGAGTAGGAAGCTCAAAGATCTAGATAGACTCTACTCTATTTATGACAAAGAGATTCTGACCATCATGCATGCTTTGGAAAATTTTAGGCAGTATTTGGTTGGTGGATGATTCATGGTTAGGACTGACCACAATAGTTTGATGTACTTTATGGAGAGGAAGGATTTAAATGAGAGGTAGTAGAAATGGGTCAACAAGATACAGGGATATGAATTTGAAATTGAGTATGTGAAGGGTAAGAAGAATATTGTTGTTGATTCCCTTTCCAGGAAACCGACAGTGTGTTCTCTCATGGAGATTTCAGCTGATTGGAAATCTCACCTTTTGGTGGAATATTCCAAGAATCAATTTGCTTGAGTTGATGGATGGAATTTTACAGGATGAAATGTATAGGGTGGTGGATGATATCATTTTCTACAAGGAAAAAATATATCTAGTTCCCAAGTCCACACCCAAGGAGAAGATCTTGAGTGTTTCTCACAACACACCATTGGCAGGGAACCCTTGGTATTTCGAGACCTATAGGTAGATATGAGAGAGGTTCTCATGGAAGGGCCTCAAGGATGATGTGTTGTGGTATGTGAGGGAGTGTATGACTTGTCAATAGAACAAGTCAAAGCATACTCATACGACGGGATTATTACAGCCTCTACCCATTTCAGAGCAGAAATGGGAGAGTGTGTCGATGGAATTTATCACAGATCTACCAAAGGTACATAGCATGGATTGCATATATGTAGTGGTTGATCGGTTGACCAAGCTTGCACACTTCTTTGCTATTTGATCATAATACAAGGCAACACATGTGGCATAATTATTTTTCAGAGAGGTGTTTAGACTTCATGGTCTGGCTAGGTATATTGTGAGTGACAGGGACAACAGGTTTCTCAATGCTTTTTGGCAGGAGTTGTTTATATTGGCTGAGACAGAGTTGACTCCTAGCACTAGTTATCACCCTAAAATGGATGGTTAGACATAGATTGTGAACAAATGGATTGAGGGGTATCTACACAACTATGTATCAGGACAACGAAGGACATGGATTAAATGGTTTCATTTCAGGGAGTATTTCTATGAACACCACCTACCACATGTCCATTGGTATGACCAAAATCCGAGCATTGTACAACTATGATTCTCCCTCATTTGTGGATTTGGCATTTTGGGATAGTGGGGCTCCCAAAGCTAACAAATGGATACATGAGAACCAGGAAATCCTTAAGTCCCTTAAGGAAAACTTGTAGAAAACCGATAATCAATAGAAGATATATGCAAACAGGCACATGGTTGAGCATAGCTTTGAGGTAGGATACTTGGTATTCTCGAGGTTGCATCAATACATACAATCTTTGTTGAATAAGAGCGGTGCAAAAAAATCGAAGCGTCATTTTTATGGTCCATACATACTAGTACAGAGAGTTGGGGAAGTAGCCTACGAGCTTGAGCTGCCAGAGGGGAGAAAGATCCATAATGTTTTTCATGTGTCATTCCTCAAAAGGGTAGTAGGACAGCAGGTGACCACTTCAACATAGTTACCCCCACTGGATGAGGAGGGGCAGTTGGTATTGATTCCAAAGGATATTATGGATGTCAGGAAGAAGAGATTGAGGAGCTGAGTGATAAAGGAGTATCTTATCAGGTGGAGAGACTTTCTAGTAGAGGATTCCATGTGGGAAGGAAAACATATTTTGCAGCATCGCGGTTTGTAATTTCTTGAGGGCGAACAATCTTGGGAAGGGAGGACTATAATTTCCTTTTCCAAATGATCACTCACAAAGGATTACTTAGTATCCTATTTGATTCCCTGGAGGCTATAGTCGATGAAAAAGGGTATTAATTGATTGTTAGTGTCATTTGGGTGGAAAAGGTCATGTGTATAAAGTGACATTTAGTAATTAAGTAAAAAGAGATGTTCTAAAGTGACTTTGGGAAAAGATCAAAAGTGAACCTTATAAAGTCACTTTAATTATTTAAGTGAGGTTTAAAAGGTAAAAGGGTTAGGAAAAAGGTGAAATGGGAACTAAAACAAAGATGAGAGCTCATTCTCTCATTATTCTTGATCATATTTTTCTAAATCAATTTTGAGAGAGCTCTTGTGGCTTTTCTTGGGTTTTTGGAGAAAAACCCTTGTGAGAATTGGTTTTAGTGGTGAAAGATTGCACCCTAGCTGATTAGTGGGGAAGATCATTCAGATTTTCGACTTGGATTCCATTGTTGAGGAGATAGATTCACCTTTTGCACTAGATTGAGGTTTGTAGAAGCATTCTTTCTTGTGGAGGAGGCTGAGTTCGTCTTTTGGAGATTGTATTGTTTGAGCAAGGGCCAAGTTCTTTTTTGTGGAGGTTGATTCCTCGTGTGAGGGCCAATTTTTGTGTATGCATGTCAAGTTTTGGAAGGAGGTTTCAAGTTCTTCTTTGGGGGTCGAATTCATCTTGAGCAGGGCGTATTCCACTTGGAGTCCATGAGGAGTTTTAGGTGGTCGTCATCTTGGAAATCATTTCATGGGTTTTCCAGCCATCATTACAATGCCATTCATTGTCTCCATCTGCCAGCAAGTTGTGCCATCCATTTCCAATATATTTCAAGCCATACAGTGGGTTCTTGAGTATGCCAACTAAGTGTTTGACAAAAGTCTTGTACCAACAATAACTTAAAAAACACAAAAATAGTAAAAAAGGGGGGGTTTTACAATGAAAATTAGGTATATCAGCCAATTGTTTGACGAAAGTTCTGAGTCAAACAATCAATAAATTATAACAAAAATGAACATAAATTTATATCAGCAGAAGGAGGAAAAACACATCAGCAGGTCATTATCCTCTTGATTGGCACACCCTGTTGTAAATTTCTTACCATGTTGATTATTATTTGGGAATCTCTCTCCACCATTAACCTGGTAAGGCACTCTCGTCTGGATATTTGGAGACCATAGTCCAATGTTTCAAGTTAAACAACATTAGTTGTGTTCATGCCCATATAACGAACGTAGATTTGAACCAAATGATCATTTTCATCCTTGAAGACTCCACAAAACCCAATAGGACCAAGCTTTCCCTTTGATGCTCCATCAAAGTTGAGCTTAATGAAGCCCATTGGTGGAGGAGACCAATGCTCAGGGGGCATGGTCGAGGAGCTTGATTTTTTCTATGATTAGAGGTGCCAGTGGTTGGAGATAGATTGAGGGCCGAGAGAATGGCAAGGTCCTGTTGCTTTCCTTTCCAGTACTGTTATGTCCAGTTGTGAAGAAGAATTTTTTCTCATATATCTTTTTTCATTATGATCCATACCTCTTGGGTATCCATTTGTTCCATATTGAAAAGATGTTGGTTCCTTTCTTTCCAAGTTTCCCATAAGAGAAGACCTAGGAGAAGTTTCCACACCCTGTTTACTATCAGGTTAGTGCTAACTTGGTGCATCCAACCTGATATTATTTCGGTAATGTTTGATCTGTTTTGATCAGACCTTCGAAATATCATGGTATCTTGATCCTAGAGTGTAGAGACAAGGGAACAACCATTGGAAAGGTCCTCTAAGGTGTCGGCCTGGGTTTTGCACATAAATAAAAAGGAGGGGCACGAGAAGCCTCTTTTGATGACATTATCCTAGGTAAGGGTTTTTCGATGAGTAATAATCCATAGAAAGGTGGAGACCTTGGACCATAACTGTTGTTGCCAGATTCTACACCAAATTTCAATGTGTGGATGATCTTGAGAGTTAGAAGCGATATGGTAAGCCTCCCTGATGGAGAATTTTCCACTTGGTTTCTTACCTTAGGGAATTTTATCAGGTGCATCGCTAACTTTGATCTTTTCAGTGCTCAATTCATCCCAGAAGGAGTTCCATTCAACTGGGTCGCGAGGCAAAGTCCATTGATCTTTCGGGAGCCAAATTATCCAAGGATGAGTCGCTTTTGCAGGGCACCAGTATTGATGGAGAAGGTTTTTTTTTTTGGTCTGTCATTGCTAATTTTAGGCCATCTAGATCATTTATTTCACTTCATTTTAGATTTTTCTACCATGCATCTTCTAAAAACAGGGCAGAGAGGCCATCCCTAACTTCCCCAAAACAATTTTGTTGAATCAAAGTGTGGATTTTCCATGCTATGTTCTAGATAAAAGATCCAAGCGAGACCGCATCCATTTGAATGAGATTTTTCACAAGCCATTCAACTGCATATTTATATTTTCAAAATCATCTCCAGCTAGCTTGTGTGTTTTTGAGCCATCACCACCAAGTTTTAGCTCCCATTTTTTGGACATTTTGCGATCTCCCCATAGGAAAGATCTTTGAATGTTGTAGATCGCCTTGAGGACATATTTTGGAGCTGCAAGAGATACAAATAGGTAAAGGGGCATAACTTGCAAGATTGATTTAACAAGAACTAATCTTCCTGCCAAATTCAGAGAATTGTCCTAACCTAATTTAATTTATTACTAAAAGGGAGAAGATCGTGCAATTTTTTTAAAGAAGAGTTTATTTATTTTAACAAGAAGTATTAGTTTCTATTATGGCCATCTAATTGGTTGTTTAAGAAATCTCTAATTTAGAAATGTGAGAATCTATGAGACCTTTTAGTGAATGTAAGCCTATGTAAAGTGATGACCTACTTTGACATATTGGCACAATTTCCCATAATCTGAGACATAATTCTACAAGTATTTTTTTTATCAAACTATTGAAAATGAAGTGAGATTTTATTACCAATCAATGTCATCCTATGCAACCTCTTCTAACAATCATATGCTTAATTATTGCAAGCAATAATTATAGTTTTGCATTGGAATTGTAATTTAAAATTTTGATCATTTTAATCAAAACACCAATTCAAACTCTTAATATACAATTGATCTGGATTATTTTCTGCACAAAATCAGAGTGAAGATATAATAAAGAAATGTACAAAGATATCTCAGACATCCAATAATATAACAAAAATATATCAGAGATGCAACCATAAATGCAAAGATACAATAATACACAATTTTCTATTAATGAGCGAAAATGTACAAAGACTGTAAAAATACAGAGTGAAAGACTCGCTAGAATGGTGGTAGCTTATCTCTGAGAAGAGATGTGACGGCTACTCACATTCGCAAGAAGATGATTTACAATGAGGCTCTAAGGCCTTTTTAACATAAAGAAAATCCAAAACCCTAACCCCAGAAAATGAAAAGCCAACAGTTTTATGGACACTGTTTTGGGTAGTTTGGTCTATAAACTTCTCGGGGGCGTAACTTTGGCATACGATCTTCGTTTGGGGCACATGATGGCTCGTTGGAAAGGTCTATCTAAAGAATACACATGTTGCCATCATAATTTAACTTAGTTTATAGTTTGACAATGGTGAGCCCTAAAAACGTTGTTTAGGGCCTCAAAACAACCCCAGAAGTTTGGGACTCGAAAACTAGGAACAAAACTGCCAAAATGAAACTACCAAAATGAGCTAGCTGGAATAGGTGGGTGGCCACCGATGTCCACATGGATCAATACTACCTCCTTAGGAAGCAATGGTCTCCATTGCGTTGAGTTCCCGGGGGAGAGGGGGAAGCGATTGTTGTAAGTGAATCTTGGTGTGCTGCTTGCCTTGCTGGACCTGTCGCGCTGGTTGGTTTGTGGAAGGCTATCACGAACCTGTTGCTGGCGGGGTTGAATTTGTTCAACCAGTCGGGATACATAAGATGTTTGTGTGTAGAAGACATCTTTGCGCTTTGCTGCAGTCTTTTTGACCTGCTTCTGTTGGATAGAAGATGCTTGGGTCGAGGCTGTAGTGGTTGTAGTATCCTTCTGTTCACCTTTTGAACAGATTGTGAAGAAGTTGAATTTTGTAGTATGAAATACTACCTTGCGACATTGTTTAGGTGGGACAGTAGTCTGAATTACCTCTGGTATTTTGTAGAAATGCCCCCCTAGTGTAACAACGACACTACGAGGTTGAGACACATAAATAGCATGGCGCTTCCACATATATGGTTGGCCCAAGAGAATATCACAGACATCCAGGGGGGAAACATCACATAATACCTCATCCTTGAAGGGATGGATGCCGTATGCCAATCGACACTGCTGGCTGACACGAAGATCTCATCTCTGGTGAAGCTAGCCGATGTTTTATGGCCGCGGGTGCGGTGTTGTCGCAATCTCAACTGCTTGACGACCTCTAATAAGATGAGGTTCTTCTGGATTTTGCTATCAACAATAAAATGCAGTGGGGTCCCCTTCACCCACATCTGTGAATGAAAAAGGTGCTCCCCCTCTTCAAGATTTGTTGGTTCTTCTGGTTGAATTGTTGTGGTCGCGATAATAGCAGTGGGATCTGTGTCGATGATCTGTCTTCTATTGGTATTTTCTTAATCAAGTTTTGAAACGAGGTTCAACTCCTTATCTTTGATCTCGGCCACCAATGACTGTTTTGAGTGACATTCATCGGTGTTGTGCGAGGGGATTTTGTGGAAATCACACCATTTTTCAGTGTCCTTCTTTGTCTTTCCATGACCCTTCTTTTCCTGTGGTTTGGAATGGTTTTCGGGAGGTTGTTTTTTAGGGCAGTCTTTATCATACTTTGGTTGTTGCGGATTTGCAGTCTCAAACTCCCGTTTGTTCTGGTGCTTAAGTTTCTGCTCGATTTTAACAACATATCGATAAGCAACACTGAGTGATGAGATGTCCAGAAACACCATTTTAGTTTGGATGTATCTGTGTAGAGCCCCGCGGTATTTCAGAACCAAATGTCGCTCGAAGTCTTTGATACGCAGTTTGGTGTGCAAAGTATTGAAGGTATTGGTGAACTCCGATACTGCTTGGCCCCTCTCTTGCTAGTTGGAATAGGTGGGTGGCCACCGATATCCACCTGGATCAACAATACTAAGACAACGAGTAAATGTTACTACAAAAATATTCAAAAAAGTTAAATGATCAAATCTTAACCACAAAACTATCTTAGAAGATCAAATCTTTGAATGGACAAACATTTTCTCAATTTTTTACACTTTACAATTCAATATGAATTTAATATTTATCCATTATAATGTTAACATAAAGATATATCAACTCAATATAATATTTTATATAAACCTTAAAAATAAATAATAATAATAAATTTAATATTAAATATGGTACAAACTCCCCACATATATATATATATATA
>JASDQU011402756.1:0-12526 GCA_032191745.1 Picea mariana | reverse complement strand
CGTTAAGTCTCCCTCTCCTGTGAACGTTGGCAGGTTTTTCATATAGTTTTTGGGTAAATCGTGGAGGGGAACTGGGACGATTAAAGGAGCATACCTAGAAGCTACTTTAGCAAAAATTCTAGGTGGTGGAGGTGGTCCTTGACCGCCTCCTCCTCCTCCTCCTACAGCACCAAACCCTCCTCCACCTCTGGCACCACCTCCTCCGGCAACATCAATTGATAATCTAGGGAATGAAACTTGGAGATTATAGAGAGGATTTTCAAAGATGTGTAGTGATCTTTCGGCTACTTTGGGATGAAGGGAAAGGGGTTCTAGGAAGTGAGTCGGGAGATAGAAAATTGAAAAAAGGGGGGAAAGAGAGATGAGGACTAGATTCTTCGTACTTGCAATATATATAAACAGGAGATCCAACAGGAGTCGAATTAGAGTGTAAGGTATGTTCTTCGAAACTTCGAGAAGCTATAAATTTTATTTTGGGGACTGATGGAATATCAATCAAAGAAGGTATTGAGATGGGTCTTTTAAATTTATTAGAAAAGGAGGCAATTGAATCGGTTTCGGTCTTTATCTCGGGTAAAACCAACTTGAGGTTTATGATTCTGGCTTCAACTCCATCAGTCGATGTTTCTCCGAAATAGATTTGGGTGGAACCTTCTTGCAGAGTTAACTGTTTAGATGGAACCTTAGCATTAGACTGCATGGGTTTGGGTTGATAAACCTTACTTATAGAAGTAGTGACCTGCTTAAGGTATCCCCTTGGTTTTAAAACTTTTTCAGGGTCGGACACAGGCGTGGTCTGCTTATCGTCGGGGTTTTTTCTGGTATTCCTTCGACTGGCTACCAATTTATTAGTGGTGGAGTCACCAAGTGAAAATTAAAATTAGCCTTAATACTGTATTCTATCTTTGTTCACCATCAAATAAAGAAACTTACCATGTCGTTCTCCAGGGAAAAATAACTTCATTTCTCCGTCCCCGACAACGACACCAAAAAGATGTTGTTCCTGAGATTAAACTTAAGGCTCAAAGAATAATGTCAGGCACCAGGAATTAAGAGAATTGGTTTTAAAGGTGCTTTTTATTCCATTAGTTGTGTAAGAGTTAAATCCTCAAATGGATTTAATATCTAAACAGAACAGAGCCTGTATTTCATCGTCCGAGTCAATTTATCAAATTGAGAGAGGAGAAGAGAATTAAAAAACTATTAAACAAAATAAGGCATCAATGACAGAAGAGTCTTACCTCGTTTATAGTAGAAGAAAATGCATAATGTATTCCTGAAAGGATATAATATATAGTGATCCAAATAACAGGTAGGTCTTGTATTTGCTGATAGCAAATAGAGAAGAAAAAATCTTTGCTAATCAAATACTAAATGAAATGTAATCACAGTAGTTGTTGTACTAAATTGTAATCATTCACTTGTGCAGGAGTAACTTAAAGAGAACAGAAGATATGAAACACAAAGAGGGAACATAACTCAAACAACACAAAATTTGGAATCCATGTCTGCACTTGTATTAATACTCACAAAGGATGAGTTTTCTCAGTTACAATATGGAAAGAAGCAGCCTGTTTTCATTGTTTGAAATATGTATTTATACAAAAATTTCTCAACCCTAAGTGGTTGGAATTCCTCTATTTATAAAATAGTAAATTTACAGAATATGAAATCTGAAACGTTTCAATTGCATTTATGTTGGTCTCCTCATTATGTTGGCAGAGGCGTTTTTTTCTCTAGTTCTCCAGCTCCGAAACAGATAACGTACCCAGGTTATCTCATTTGTTTCTAGAGGTACTAGATTTTCCTTTCTCAATACATTTGATGCATCCGCTCACAAATTTCTCCACCAGCCTGGAGGGCTCTGTTAAGTTATTAGCCTCAAAAATATATAATTCTTTTCCAATTGAGGCAATCTTTCTTCCATTCGTCTATCTTCTAAAACTATAGACTGTAGTTGCAGACTAAGGTTTACTAGCCATCTGTTTATCCGCATAATATCAACCTGTTTTATATGTGAGATTTCGGCGTAAGCCTCTTCCATATTTGTCTTAATGTCAAGTTGATGTTTTTTATGTCAATCTATCCAAGTACTCCAGAGCTATATTCTTTATCAAGGCCTAATGATTCTTTGTTGAGTGAGTGGAAAGCCTATTCACAAGACTCCTTCACTTCCTTAGCCATTTTCCTACTTTTAGTTATGCTAGATTCCCAGGTCTCTAGTATTATATCACCCCTGGTCTGTTTCGAAACAGACAACCTGGAAGCCATAGCTACTCCTTTTTTTGATGACACAACTGCTTCTTGGAAGGTAGTCCGGGAAGCAATAGCTTCTCTCTCTCTTAAACAAATGTTATTGAATGCTTGATCTATCACCCGAAAATGATATTGGACAGTTTTGACCTTAGTGAGAAGGCTTTGTTGCGTTGCTTACAGCTCCTTTCGCACTTCCAATGCCTGAGCTTGGAACACTGTTATATCTACAACCATGTTCTCGATGGAACTGACTTTGGCCTGTAGTCATTTTACCAGCTCATCCTCTTGGGTGGCCCATCCTTGGCTCGCCTGTATATTCCTGTGCATCTCCTCAAGGCTGGATTTCTTGTCTGTCGTTGTTTCTAATCTGCTCAAAGCCCTTGTTGACCTTGCTCCGGAAATTCTTTTATACAATCTTCATTTGATTCTGCAATTTTCTTATTTGCAGATCTTTCTGCTTCAGTCGTTCTTTTAAATTTCCGACTGAAAACTAGTTGGTTGTTGCAAAAGCCCCCAATAAACCTGCTACTTCTTCAGTGAAGTCTACCTCCTCCAAGGCTTCTCCATCAATTATCACCCTGCGTCTTTTGACAGCTGAACCTTCCTTTTGGTGCATTTCTCTCTTCACCACAACCTTCCCTTTCTTGCTGAAAATGAAATTGGAAGGAGGAAACTCTTCAACCAAAATGGGTGTGAGGTCCTCTATGAATACTACCTCTGCATTTGGATTCCCTCTAGTGAATTGTAACGATGTGATGAACTGGACGGGGTTTCCGATTTCAGTGGACAATTGTTTCTCAGCCGCATTTGTAGTTGATTTATCTGGTGTAAATAGTGGTCCTTGTTCTCCCTCCTTTGTCAGTGTCTCTGCTTGATCTTTGGCTTGGTCACCTGATACATTTGTCGATGGGATATATTATTTCTGAGTCAACACCTCAGTCTTATCCAAACTTTCCCGAGATTCTTGTCTGTTGGAGCTTACTGCTTCTGAGCTTCAGGTCTCCGTTTTTTGTGCAGCTGGAAACATCGGGTTTCCTCCTTGTAACACTTTAGGGAGGCTACTTCTTTGGTGCATCTAGAAGTCGTAAAACTCAATCATTTTATCAGGTGACAGAGCATGAACCCGACTCAATACCTATGGATAGGATCTTGCTCCTCGAAAAATATCGTCTTGAGGATAATCTTCGTGTTCATACCTTTTCAAATTGCAGTTGGCCATGTGATTACCCACGACCTTCTATGGGTCATGCTTCTTGAATTCAATGTTGACCATCTTTGTTTCTTCCAAGGCCGCAGCCTCCACTTTTGAGTGATTGAAATCCAGTAGAGAAAATGTACCAATCTGTAAGGGAAACGAGGGCCATACCTTTTTCTGTACTACTTTGAGCTCCTTACTAATCCCACCGAGAATAGTTTGTCGTGCGACCTCTCGGCACACTAGTTGGTCTGGTAAAAATTGCGGCAGAGCATATGGAGGAACTAAACAACCAAAAAACCTAATATAGGAGAAGTGTTCTTTGATGTACCAGTCTGCTATTCTTCCCAGGTTAGTCACAATTTTGTCAAATATTCTAGGAGGTGGGTAGCTATATATGGCGGTGTGCATTGGCACCACTACCCAGTTGCAGATCTCATAAAAGAGTTCTTTTTCATTCTATTCCTAAAGCTTTGAATGATAAATATGTATGGGTTTGACACTATTTGGAGTCCAGCTCCAATCCATCAATGAAAAAGGTGTTATGAAACAGATGGAGTCCATAATATAAGCCGACATGAAAAATTGGGTCAGTTTCCCCTTGGCTCTTAGTGACTGATATATTGCAATCTCTTGAACCAAACTGTCTGACAATATTTTGTCCCAATCAAAAGAATATCCCTTTGCTACTGAGTGCATAATAGGTACCCACGGAAAAAAGAAATGTGTTGTGTTTTCCTTCCCGTAGAGCCTACACATCATCATTGCTATGTACATTATGTGAAGTTCTAGTGTGGCAACTAGGTATATACCATGGGAATCGGCTCTTAACTTCTCAGGGCGAGAATACCAGTCTTTAATTAAATCGAGAAGGTTTTTCCCGTATTGGTCGCATTCCTTCTTRTTGAAGTCTACTAGGAAATTTGCATTGTAAAYGAAATTGGATACCRRAGACAATTTGTRCATCACCTGTAGATCTTCTAGCTTGAAAGACCCAACTGCAACCTTTTGTGAATTGAAAATAGTCCTGGTTGGGATATMTACATGGTCTAGCGCCCAACCGATCATATCATTGTAGGGAAAKATCTTAGGCCTTGTCTCTATCTTATGTAGCTCTGACTAAGCAACAATTTTGTACTTGGTAGATAGGTCCTCCTTGTTGTCGCTTGAATTATCCAGGCAATTTACCAATTCGTATTGTAAGATGTTGAATACTTGCGTCCAGGATTTGATGGTGTCTATGCTTCTGGGCAAGGTGTCAGAGAGAACATTTGTATTCTGGCTTGAACTTTCACCGGTCACTTTAGTTTCTTTTCGTGGAGGCATGGTATCAGATCTCAGAGTTCTGTTATCTATCATGGAAAATGCACAAGACTCATTATCTCGCTAAGCTAGCTCTACGAAAACGTGAATGTAATTCAGAATAAAAAAAATATCCTTCACCTTAAGCGCATCAATTCGCGTATATCTTCACGGACAATGCGTTTAATTCCCTTAATAAAAAAAAATGGGCGATAAAGCTGGATCTTATTTGAAATCATTTCCCTAGATCAACTATTAATGCCATTAATGGTCGATGTTTCGTGATTGGGAAAAGCATAGATAAAATTTGAATTTACCCGAAATGCAAATCAACAAAACTTAATCATGATATAAGATTTTTCCATGTGTTAATGAATCAAGTTTATTTTGTTAATTAATCATGCTTAACCTTAATCCATTTCGGGGTTTCGGACCTCAGGTTATCATATACTAGTTCGAGCTATGTTCTCCGAATCGTGAAATCACGATTGATTAATTAATATTAATCACTTTTAACCTTTTAAATAATCACGATTAACTTCAAGGGTTTCACAATTTCGGGCATTGGGACTTTGGTTGTCGTTCGAGGTAGAATCCCTGAAACGTTAAATTGTGATAAGGTTAAAATATCGTTAATCATTTTTAATCGTTTAATTAACCCGATTTAACTTAAGATAGTTTCAGGAATTCATATATCGGGACTTTGGAGTTCTTATATGTTGGATTGTTAGTATCGCGAAACCCCAAAACCTCACATTTCAAAGGTAGCCTTTAGTGATTTGACCTTTTAACGAGTGGGCGGCTCCATAACTCTTAAGGATTTCAGATCGTTGGATTCAACGGAAGACTTCATCAATGGTGATATTCAAGTCCACGTTTGTCCTTATTTAAACAAGAATGAAACTTATCTAATTCAAGGTAGGACATGAGCATGGCGGCGAGCACAATATTTCATATGATGAACAACCATGAGTGGAGGCTAAGGGTGATGAGAAACAACATGTTGATACCAAGGGTGTGACTATCACCACTTTATCAGGTGTTCTGAAGTATTACACTTTGAAGATCAGGGGAGTACTACAGGGGCAACATGTCATGACCTTGGTTGATGGTGGGGTGACCCACAACTTCATAGACACAACCATGGTGACCAGGAGAGGCATTGCTACATAGGATTTTGAGGGATTCAATGTTGTGGTGGTTGATGGGTACATTATGACATGCACATAGAGGGTCCCACGATTGGAGATGTCATTGGGAAACTACACCTTGACTGATGATTTCTATGTGGTCAATTTGGTAGGTACCAATGTTTTCTTGAGTGTGCAATGGCTTTATTCTATGGGTAAATTCTCAATGAACTATCAGGTAATGGAGATGGATTTCAAGGGAGTATATGGCATGAAGGTAGTTTTGAGAGTCATGTCCAATGGTGCTCCTACGATAGTGTCAGCCAAGCATATGGAGGGCATATTCAAGCATGGAGATGTATCTTATGCAACAGAGTGTCTTATCACATCTAAAAAAACCTCAAATAGCAGCCATAATTATCATGTAGACATTCAGGCATATTTGAGCAAACATGACAGAGCTTTTGGGGATATTCCTCCAAGGAGACCTCCATATAGGGGATTTAAGCACACCATTGAGCTAGAGGAGGGGGCCAAACCTGTGAAAACCACCCCTTACATGAATCCCAAAAAATTTAAAGATAAAATTGAGAAGGCCATTAAGGAGTTGTTGGAGATGGGGAATATCAAGCTTAGTTCTAGCCGATTTGCTTCTTCAGTAGTTTTGGTGAAGCAGAAGGATGGCACGATGAGGATGTGCATTGATTATTGGGCCTTGAATAAGAATACCATTAAAAACAAGTACCACATTCACATGATCTACAACTTGTTAGATGAGTTGCATGGGGCAATGTACTTTTCGAAGATTTATCTTCGATCATGCTATCATCAGATCAAATTCAGAGAGTAGGATGTGCACGAGACCACTTTCAGGTATCATTATGGCCACTATGATTTTTTGGTGATGCCATTTGGGTTTACCAATGCACATGCCACTTTTTAGTCRTGCATGAACCAAATCTTCAACAAGTAGTTGTGGAAGTTCCTATTGGTGTTCTWTGATGACCTCCTTATCTACAATGGGACATGGGAAGACCATTTGGGAAATATTGATGAGATATTGAGCATCATGGGAGAGCAGTCACTATATGCCAAGGATTCTAAGTGTGAGTTAAACATGAAAAATATTCTATACTTGGGMCATGTGATCAGTGCGCAAGGGGTATAGGTTCATGAGGAGAAGATCTAGAACATATTGGATTGACCAAYGACTAGGTCCCTTACAAAGTCATGAGGATTATTTGGACTGTGTAACTATTACATGCGGTTTTTTAAAGGTTTTTCATATTTGGTGCACCAATGACATATCTTATAAAGAAAGGATCATTTAGGTGGATAGAGGAGTCACAGTAGGCATTTGACAGGCCCAATATTGGAACTTCCTGGCTTCACTTAGTCCTTTGTACTTGAGTGTGATGCTTTAGGTGAGGGTATTGGGGCCGTTTTGATGCAAAAAATACACCCAGTAGCGTTTGAGAGTAGGAAGCTCAAAGATCTAGATAGACTCTACTCTATTTATGACAAAGAGATTCTCACCATCATGCATGTTTTGGATAAGTTTAGGCAGTATTTGGTTGGTGCACGATTCATGGTTAGGATTGACCACAATAGTTTGATGTACTTCATGGAGAGGAAGGATTTAAATGAGAGGCAATAAAAATGGGTCAACAAGATACAAGGATATGACTTTGAAATTGAGTATGTGAAGGGTAAGAAGAATATTGTTGTTGATTCCCTTTCGAGGAAACCGACAGTGTGTTCTCTCATGGAGATTTCAGCTGATTGGAAATCTCACCTTTTGGTGAAATATTCCAAGAATCAATTTTCTTGAGTTGATGGATGGAATTTTACAGGATGAGATGTATAGGGTGGTGGATGACATCATTTTCTACAAGGAAAAAATATATCTAGTTCCCAAGTCTACACCCAAGGAGAAGATCTTGAGGGCTTCTCACAACACACCATTGGCAGGGAACCCTTGGTATTTCAAGACCTACAGGTAGATATGAGAGAGGTTCTCATGGAAGGGCCTCAAGGATGATGTGTTGTGGTATGTGAGGGAGTGTATGACTTGTCAATAGAACAATTCAAAGAATACTCATTCGACGGGATTATTACAACCTCTACCCATTTTAGAGGAGAAATGGGAGAGTGTGTTGATGGAATTTATCATAGGTCTGCCGAAGGTACATGGCATGGATTTCATATATGTATTGGTTGATCAGTTGACCAAGCTTGCACACTTCTTTGCTATTTCATCAGAATACAAGGCAACACATGTGGCATAATTATTTTTCAAAGAAGTGTTTAGACTTCATGGTCTGGCTAGGTATATTGTGAGTGACAGGGACAACAGGTTTCTCAGTGCTTTTTGGCARGAGTTGTTTAGATTGGATGAGACAGAGTTGACTCCTAGCACTAGTTATCACCCTCAAATGGATGGTTAGATGTAGATTGTGAACAAATGGATTGAGGGGTATCTAYGYAACTATGTATCAGGACAATGAAGGACATGGATTAAATGGTTTCATTTCGGGGAGTATTTCTATGAACACCACCTACCACATATCCATTGGTATGACCAAACTCCGAGCATTGTACAGCTATGATTCTCCCTCATTTGTGGATTTGGAATTTCRGGATATTGGGGCTCCCAAAGCTAACAAATGGATACATGAGAACYAKAAAATCCTTAAGTCCCTTAAGCAAAACTTGCAGACAACCGATAATCAATAGTATATATATACAAACAGGCACATGGTTGAGCATATCTTTGAGGTAGGAGACTTGGTATTCTCGAGGTTGCATCCATACATACAATCCTTGTTGAAGAAGAGCGGTGCAAAAAAATCGAAGCGTCATTTTTATGGTCCATACATACTAGTATAGAGAGTTGGGGAAGTAGCCTACGAGCTTGAGCTGCCAGAGGGGAGAAAGATTCATAATGTTTTTCATGTGTCATTCCTCAAAAAGGTAGTAGGACAGCAGGTGACCACTTCAACACAGTTACCCCCGTTGGATGAGGAGGGGCAGTTGGTATTGATTCCAGAGGATATTATGGATGTCAGGGAGAGGAGACTGAGGAGCCAAGTGATAAGGGAGTATCTTATCAGGTGGAGAGACTTTCTAGTAGAGGATTCCATGTGGGAATGAGAACATATTTTGCAACATCCCAGTTTGTAATTTCTTGAGGGCGAACAATCTTGGGAAGGGGGGACTATAATTTCCTTTTCCAAATGATCACTCACAAAGGATTACTTAGTATCCTATTTGATTCCCCAGAGGCTATAGTCGATGAAAAAGGGTATTAATTGATTGTTAGTGTAATTTGGGTGGAAAGGTCATGTTTATAAAGTGACATTTAGTAATTAAGTAAAAAGAGATGTTCTAAAGTGACTTTGGGAAAAGATCAAAAGTGAACCTTATAAATTCACTTTAATTATTTAAGTGAGGTTTAAAAGGTAAAAGGGTTAGGAAAAAGGTGAAATGGGAACTAAAACAAAGATGAGAGCTCATTCTCTCATTATTCTTGATCATGTTTTTCTAAATCAATTTTGAGAGATCTCTTGTGGCTTTTCTTGGGTTTTTGGAGCAAAACCCTTGTGAGAATTGGTTTCAGTGGTGAAAGATTGCACCCTAGCTAATTAGTGGGGAAGATCATTTAGATTTTCGATTTGGATTCCATTGTTGAGGAGATAGATTCACCTTTTTCACTAGACTGGGGTTTGTAGAAGCATTCTTTCTTGTGGAGGAGGTTGATCTCATCTTTTGGAGATTGTATTGTTTGAGAAGGGGCCAAGTTCTTTTTTGTGGAGGTCAATTCCTTGTGTGAGGGCCAATTTTTGTGTATGCATGCCGAGTTTTGGAAGGAGGGTCTGAGTTCTTCTTTGGGGGTCGAATTCATCTTGAGTAGGGCGTATTCCACTTGGATTCCATGAGGAGTTTTAGGTGGTCGTCATCTTGGAAATCGTTTCGTGGGGTTTCCAGCCATCATTACAATGCCATTTATTGTCTCCATTTGCCAACAAGTTGTGCCATCCATTTCCAATATATTTCAAGACATACAGTGGGTTCTTGAGTATGCCAACTAAGTGTTTGACAAAAGTCTTGTACCAACAATAACTTAAAAAACACAAAAATAGTAAAAAAGGGGGGGGGTTACAATGAAAATTAGGTATATCAACCAATTGTTTGACGAAAGTTCTGAGTCAAACAATCAATAAATTATAACAAAAATGAACATAAATTTATATCAGCGGAAGGAGGGAAAACACACCAGCAGGTCATTATCCTCTTGATTAGCACACCCTTTTGTAATTTTCTTACCATGTTGATTATTATTTGGGAATCTCTCTCCACCATTAACCTGGTAAGGCACTCCCGTCTGGATATTTGGAGACCATAGTCCAATGTTTCAAGTTACACAACATTATTTGTGTTCATGCCCATATAACCAATGTAGGTTTGAACCAAATGGTCATTTTCATCCTTGAAGACTCCACAGAACCCAGCAGGGCCAAGGTTTCCCTTTGATGCTCCATCAAAGTTGAGCTTAATGGAGCCCATTGGTGGAGGAGACCAATGCTCAAGGGGCATGGTCAAAGAGCTTGATTTTTTCTCTGATTAGAGGTGCTAGTGGTTGGAGATAGATTGAGGGCCGAGAGAATGGCAAGGTCCTATTGCTTTCCTTTCCAGTACTGTTATGTCCAGCTGTGAAGAAGAAATTTTTCTCATATATCTTTTTTCATTCTGATCCATACCTCTTGGGTATCCATCTGTTCCATATTAAAAACATGTTGGTTCCTCTCTTTCCAAGTTTCCCATAAGAGAAGACCTAGGAGAAGTTTCCACACCCTGTTTACTATCGGGTTAGTGCTAATTTGGTGCTGCCAACCTGATATTGTTTCAGTTATATTTGATCTGTTTTGATTAGACCTTCGAAATATCATGGTATCTTGATCCTAGAGTGTAGAGACAAAGGCACAACCATTGAAAAGGTCCTCTAAAGTGTTGTCCTGGGTTTTGCACATAAAGAAAAAGGAGGGGCCTGAGAAGCCTCTTTTGATGACATTATCCTAGGTAAGGGTTTTTCGATGAGTAATAATCCATAGAAAAGTGGAGACCTTGGACCATAACTGTTGTTGCTAGATTCTACACCAAATTTCAATGTGTGGATGATTTTGAGAGTTAGAAGCAATATGGTAAGCCTCCCTGACGGAGAAGTTTCCACTTGGTTTCTTACCTTGGCGAATTTTATCAGGTGCATCGCTAACTTTGATCTTTTCGATGCTCAATTCATCCTAGAAGGAGTTCCATTCAACTGGGTCGCGGGGCAAATTCCATTGATCTTTCGAGAGCCAAATTCTCCAAGGATGAATCGCTTTTGCAGGTGATCCAAGGGATCAAATTTTGCTCAAAATTCAAAGTGCTCGGAATCGCTTCAAATCGAACAGGTGCGTAAGCCTCAACGTCACGAACCCAACACAACTCAAACAGGTTCAACGAACGTCGGATGAGTGAGATATCGCGTTCTGTTCAAATTGTCAAACAGGCAAAAAAAAATTGCTGATTGTACAGTCCGTACAGTTGATGACGTGGCAGGGTCGTACGATGACGTGGAAGGGCCGTACACTGACGTGGAAGGACTGAGTGGGTAGACAGTTGGCATTTGGACGGTCGAATCATTTCTTGACACATGGCATGTCTTTGGCAAGTGGGATGGTGCCACGTGGCCCAGACATGGGCTGCCACGTGGCACCGTTTTTGGTTGGTTGTTCAAAATTATATGGAGTCCATGGGGATCGAACCCCAGACCTCCCGCCAAGGTGGAGCACCTTCACATGGCGTGGGCTACCAATAGCCCACACATTAGTTCTTATTATATATATGGGCTTTAATATATTTAAGTTTGACTATTGTATAGTTTGGCGCGGGGGTCGCGTTGGGGCTTAGCCCCAGCCCGTGGTTGTGTTAACAATGCATATGACCGATGGAACAATGCGTGGGAGTTTTTTTTTTGAATTGCCAATGGGTTAAAACCACGCGTCGACACTTGGCGCTTAACCATTCGATTTGGGCCTTAGCCCTTTTATGTGCGGAGGTGCGGTCATATGACCCATATGCCCAACGGTTTGGCGGTTAGGGGCTAGGTTCCCTAACCGTTCTACAGTTGCGCAATTTTTTGATTATGTGCCTAGTGCTAGGTTTTAGCATGAAAAAACGCGCGGGGGCTAGGTTGGACACACAGAGGTGCAATTTGGCGATCCAGAGACAGCAAGTTTGAAGGGGAACTTCCAGGAAGCCTATCTTCTTCAATTTTTGGCCAAATCAGGTGCCGAAAAAGCCCAACTAGGGGTTTTTGGACGTTCTGAAGCCATTGGAGCCATCTATTTGGCATTTTGAGCATTGTAAAGCACATATTTTAGCACTTTGAGAAAATAATATAAAATATCCATTGGAAGTTGGACTAGGAGATGTAGCCCAAGAGAGGGGTGAACTCCTTTATCATTTGTTGTGTTATGTGTTTACTATTCACTGTATTTTGCTGGTTATTATTGCATCTTGAATGTGTAATTTCTATAAAATTTGTGTTTGCAAATTGATCCTTTTGCATAAGAACACTTAAATAAAAACTTGCAAATAT
>JASDQU011402755.1:45648-60684 GCA_032191745.1 Picea mariana | reverse complement strand
GGCACCCAGTCCTTCTGGCCCATAAAATGTTATGACAAATATATGAGTGAAGCCCTTCTGTCTTTTCACCTGTCCGAAATCGGTGCCCCTGATATCACAAATAAAAAAATTTGCAACAGTTACATCCAAACCATTTCATTGAAAATAGAAAGAAAACTGGGATGGAAAAATATAAGTTCACCATTCGAAAGATTTAACGAAATCAAGGTGAGAGCAAAGCTCTTCGAGTCCCTGAATGAGTTGTTGAAGCTGTTGGGTAGGGAGATCTGATTTGAACTTAGCCAACACAGTGTGCTTGAAATCAATAATTGCAGTCGTTCTGGTAGATTCCTCCTCACTGTTGGCCATAGCAGATGGACCTGCAATGCCAGACAATTCCAATTCCAATACCAATACAATTCTACTGCTAATAATCTTGATAACCTGCAACGTCAGCCTCCCTTCTTTTAGGTTCTGATGAAAAATCAGTACGGCTAGATTGTCTACACGGTCCCACGCACGTCCAATTAGTTATTGCTTCGTCCACAAATTTCGGGGAAGCCTTGATCACAAGACAGAACGGATAGATTTACTCTTTAGCTGTAAGTTTGATAATGTGTAGTACCAAAACATGCGGTGTTTTTTTTTAATTAATTATACCTTAATTTTCAATCGGTAGTAAAGATAGTCATCTTTTCTGGTTATTTTAAGAATGTAGGTTTACTTATTACAGTTATTTGGAAAAAAATATAACACCTATAAATTTTTCTGGTTATATATTTTAAATTATTTTTTTTTGTTAAAATTTTAATTAAAAATTTAGAAGAATTGTAAAATAAAATATATAAATTATTGAGATCAAGTGATGGTTAGTTTTCCTCATGCTAAATGTTTATAGATCTTGGCTCATTAATATGTTTCTTTACTTTTGAGAAAGATGTTGTTTAGGACATCAGCGGACAAGGACATCAATGAGCCAATTTCCCTTGTAGTCATTACTAAGGCTACCTTTAGTGGGGTCATATGTTTTATAATAACATTTAGCCTTAGGTTTATACATAAAAAAAAATATTGCTAGGATATAAAGTAAAAATAGATTTAGTATGTAAAAATTTCAAGGATATTGTTTATTCATCCACTCATGATGGATTGTGATAGAATTTTGTTGATCCTTGAAATTTTTGTTCACTTTTTAACAAATTTATAGTTGGAAAGTGGATCCATTATCTATAAGTCATGTTATTTAATAATGTGGAAAAAAATATAACACCTAAAAATAAGCAAGTAATTAAGATTTAGATTTTTTCTAGTTATATTTTTCAATTATTTTTTCCTAAATTTTAGTTAAAAATTAGAAGAATTACAAAATAGAAGATATCAATTGTTGAGATAGGAGAATCCAAGTGCAATACAGGTTGTTAAGGGTGCTAAATCCATATATGCATTCAAAAGTGAGATTTTCCCAATGAAAAATTGCAATTTGATCAAAAATTATATCTCCATATTTCAGCCAACAAGGACACCAATGAACCAATTTCTCTGGTGGTCATCACTAAGGCTACCTTTAATGGGGTCGTGTTTTATAATAACATTTAACCTTAAGTCCATACATGAAATGTCTTGCTAAAATATAAAGTAAAAATAAATTTAACATGTAAAAATTTCAAGGATATTGTTTAATCATCCACTCATCTTAAATTTTTGTTCACTTTTTATGAAATATATAGTTGGAAAGTACATCCATTTATAAATCATCTAAAAATTAGAGTTTTCATTTATTTAAAATTTAACAAATATTCTGTAAATGATTCAACCCTTCATAAATGTAAAACTAAAATGTCAAATGTCAAATTTTTATTTAAATTTATGGGTAAAAAACAAATTTAATATTTAAATCAAATTTTGATATTTTAAGATGTTAAAAAAAAACTTTTTTTATATCACAATTTCAGGATAACTAATACATTAAGCTTGCCCTCCCACATGTTTCCACTTGCCACATAACGGTTCCATTCATTATTTATATTTATATAAGGCTTAAATACATTACAATCTGATCAGGGTTTGGGACTCCACAATTTCAAGCTGCACATGGTTTGGAAATTGGGACTTCACAAATTTCAGTCTGCCCATGTGCAAGTTGGTGGAGCTGTTTTCTTCTTCTTTAAATCCATTAATAGTCTCCCACATAAGGACGCATATGTCGCTATTCACACAGGGAAGACATCAAGTTGGTGGAGCTGTTTTCTTCTTCTTTAAATCCATTAATAGTCTCCCACATAAGGACGCATATGTCGCTATTCACACAGGGAAGACATCACCAGTAGACAACTACTTCTAGTGGGTTAGTTATGGTTTATCTTTCACATAGAGGCAAGGTTGCTCGCCTGTCAATATTCCATCACAATGTCTCAGTTCATCCGTACTGAGAAGGATGGATTTTAATATGGTGGTCTTGGTCATCCAATTTGAACCTTTCAAATGCATAGGAGTTATTTTTATTGAAATAGTATAAATGTTTTATTTTTAGTTTTTATTTTTAAATATTGTTAATCAATTTTATTAAAAAATTTATTAGAAATTATAGAAAATGAAATTGTAGATTTGAATTGTTAATGATAAAATTGAACTTTTCCTAAAATTTTTCAATTTATTTAAACATTTAAAAAATAATTTAAACAATTATAAATTACCATTTCAGAAAAGAATATATATAAAATATCTAAAAATAATTTTCAATTTATTTAAACATTTAAAAAACAATTTAAACAATTATAAATTACCATTTCATAAAAGAATATATATAAAATATCTAAAAATAAAATATGTAGAATATATATTTTTTTTCATTTTTATATCATGAAAAATCCACCAGAAAGGTATTGTCATATTTTTGATATATTTGATGAAGTTCACTTGAGAAGGAAAATATATCATGAACGCATTATGATTCAAATTCACAAAAGAAGGTATTGTCATATTTGATGAAGTTCACCTCGTTTGTTGAGAAGGAAAAGTCAAATTCAAAAAAAAAAAACAAAACGGTATTGCCATATTTGTATCATATTCCGTGAAGTTAATTTAGTTTGTTGAGAAGGAAAATAGTACAATTTGTTAAGAATATTTTTATATTTTGTTAATAATATTTTTATATTAAGGAAGATTTTATTTTTCAATTTTGATTTATCTTAGTACATGGTATATATTATATAGTCTAAGTGAGTTTAATGTTTAAGAACCTGTGTTTTCTCTTAAGAGGTTATAAGTTCAAATCCAGAGGGAGTAGGGTATGTATATCTCCATCTATTTTACCAGTCAAATCCCTAGATAACCTAAAAATAGATTATTATTATTATTACTTGTGTATTTATTTAAATTAGTGGGCATTTTAAGAGTCTCATATTTGATGAATATTAATTATTAAGTAATTATTGATGGTGAGTGGATTTGTAAAGCACAGTTTTAAAGATTTTAAAATTTGATTATTTTTAACAATTTAAAATAATAAAAATAAATAAATATTTTAGATTGGTGTACTTGTAAAATCAAATTACAATAACAATATTTAAAGATGGTAAATTCATTTTTCATTAAAAATAAACATTTTAATAATTTAAAATTGTAATTTCAATATAAATTTTAACTTGATTTTGATGATGATAAATTAAAAAAAAAATAATATAAATTTATCTTAAGCATTTCACTTAATAATAATAAACAACTAATTTTAAGGTTAGGAATAAGCCAGACATCAAATTGGTTTATGAGATACCCTTGCTTGTGGGACAAGGGATTCCCTTCAACTTAGAGATTTAAGTGATAAAGTCTACTCGGGTATACATACCCTATCCCTCTAGATTTAAACTTGTAACTTCTTAAGATAAAACATATATTATAATGTCACAAAGAATAGAAAAATCAAAAATAAAATTTTCTTAAATTTATTATTATGGTTTTTTTAATTTTTTTTATAAATTTTACCTCTTTTGAAAAAAAAATCTATCATAAAAGCACTATGGGTCAAATTCATAAAAAAGGCATTGTCATATTTGTAGCATATTTGATGAAGTTCACCTCTCGTTAGAGAAGGAAAATAGTACAATTTATTAAGAATGCCTTCACATTAAAGGAAGACCTTATCCTTCAACTTTGATTTATCTTAGCACATGGTATATACATTATATACTAGTGTATTTATTTAAATTAGTGGATATTCTAAGAGTAATATTAAAGGAAGACTTTATCTTTTAACTTTGATTATTTATTTTAGCACGTGGTATATACATTATATACATACTAAAAGTTTAATATTTAATGAATATTAATTATTAAGTAATTAATGATGTTTTGGTGAGTCTTTAAAAAATAATTTTAAGGATTTTAGAATTTGATTATTTTTATCAATTTAAAACAATAAAAAGAAATAAACATTTTAAATTGGTAAAATTATAAATATCAATTATTAATATTGTAAAATCAAATTACAATAAAAATATTAATAAAGATATTTAAAAATGTTAAATGTCTGAACAGAATATCTGACCAGAATAAAGATATTGCAACAATAAAGATAATACATTTTAAGCAACGTCTTAATACATATACTTATAAAAGGAACATAAATAAAACGACCGAATGATTATAGAGATAGGGAGAAACTTTTCAACTTGTATCACTACATTCCTGAAACTATCATATATGATAATTCGAGAATTTATTACTGAAGGATCGGCGAATAGATCTGTACAGATAAATTACTAAGAATTATGATGACATTCATTCAATCTCAAAAGAATTCATCCTTCATAGAAGGTAAATCATACATATTAACCAGAATAGAATTTCATAAATCAGGAAGCATTTTTTATTTTTCAATATATGATCTAAATCTTAAATAATAAACCATTACTTTTACAAACAAGTATCGTAACCTGAAATTGACGTGATGGAGGAATGATCTTTAAGAGAAATTTTGTGCATGTTTTGGTCTTAGCCTTCCAATCTAAGAATTTAAGAATTTTACTGGTACCTCCCAGCTAATATTAGGGGTGCTTTTCTTCCCTCTTATTTCTCGAGTTGCAAAGAGGCAACACACAAAAAAACCATAATACAATAGCATCCAAGCTTGCCTCTCAAGAAAGAGATTCCCCTCTTTTGATAGAGTCCCAATTCTCACAAGTAAAACACAGTCGAACAAAATTTTTGAAGCATAACAATTCTCCTCCATTTCTTTTATAGAATTATTTTCGATGACACTTGTCCCCATGCACAACTAATTCATTTTTAATAATGAAATTAAATGATTATTCACCAAACACATGTGTCACACTCCCCAAAGGTTGCACATATAATTCCTCTTTTTTATTTTATTTAAAAGCCAATTTCCCTCACATTCCCCAATGTGTTCCTATTTTTGCTCTTAGATGTCTCTTAGTTTCCCAAATTCTCAAATATTGAGTGTCCCGTAAGTAGATCTTAGTTTGAGTTGGTTTAGGAGGCTTATCAAATAAACAAAAGTAAACAAAAGCAAAGTGGATTGAATCCAAAGTGGATTCAATCCACTTTGGAGTCTTATCAAGTAAACAAAAGCAAAGTGGATTGAATCCACGTGTCCTGCTCTTGTTAAATCTGGTTTTCTTGATGTTCTACTACATCATATTAGTCCTCTCATATTCTGACCAATGGAAAAAATCTTCTTCGCATGTGTTGGCATAAGGAAACATGTGCTAGTCCATTGGTGTGCTAAGGATCTCTTTCATCTCCACCACACATTTTTTGTATTTATCTAGCTTGTCACTTAGTCGTTGCAAAATTTTTGATGTTCTAATCGGGGGCTTCATGAACTTCATATGTCCTGGCACAAAGGGTCGAAATTTGAGAAATTTTTGTTTCAGATGCATGGTCTAGTTCAGTGTGTTTCGTGACTATGTCATGCAAACTTGTGAAGTCCTTGTGTTGGCCAAATTCTTGTAGATGGATATCCCTCATTTCCTTATTTATTTTCTCCCATCTCTTGACACATTCTTCCCATCTTTCTTGTATTTTCCTATGAGGTTCTTGTACCATTTGTGTCCAATGTGCCACTTCCTTGTGTATTCCAATGATACTATAATATGTGAGAACCTGAATAGCATGTTCTTCTATGTCTCAGCCCGTCTGCACTTCTTTCATGTACTTGATCCGCTCCAAATCTTGATATGCCTTTTCATACCATTGTTTCATATCTTTGTAGGTCAGCATCCCCATAAGAGTATCTTCCTAGTAATTTTTTATATGGGTCGTTGAAATATCTCTCTCTGATTTGAATCGAGCATACATCTCCAAGAAAACTCAATGATGTATGTATGATACTTGACTCCAATAAAACTTCAAATAAAATATGAATGCAATGCAATCTTTTCTTTCTATGAAATCTATCTATAGAATGAAGCAAGAGTTTTCAAGCAAAGAAACAATTACAAATGTCAATGAGAGAAATAAAAATCACTCTTTGAATGCAATAGGTGCTCAATATATAAGTCAAAGACCATGCAATTTTGCTCTAAAATGAAAGCTTAGAAATGCACCACACAAAAACTTCAAAGCAGAAAGATTACTTTGTTAATATCAAAATCCCTCAAGAAAACAATATAAAATCTTAAATTGAAAAGCACTCAAAGATACAACTGAGAGATTATACCCTTTTCAATTCAAAATAAATAAGAAAAAATAAACGAAATTTTCAATGGTGAAAAAGAAACTCTAGATCATCCAGAAGATTGTAAGTCAATGAATTAACTAGTCAAAAAACACTCCAAACATTAGATTGAAGACCCGGAAAAGAATTAAAAATCAAAATATCATTTTTTCATAGGTTGTCGTAGGTTGCTTTGATAGATAGTGCAACAAGTCAATTTGTCGCATGCAGAAGGAATATCACAGTGAGACAATGTCGCTATATACCTTAAACAAGGACGCGAAAAGTAGTGAAAACTCAGAAAAAATAAAAAAATTCTCAGACTCTTGAGTGGAATTTTATATCGACTCATCAAACAAGGCTAGGTGATGACTCAAAAAGACTGAAACAAGACATAGGAATAAAACTAGGAGAATGAATCTAGAATATCGCTCCCTAGTATGGTCGCCATTTTTGTTGTGGATAAATTAGTGGTTGAGGACACAAACTAATCTCCCTAGTTCAGGCACCCGAAACTAGAACAAAATGGAAAATATAAATTCCTTTTCTTAAATTTAGAATCGAAATATGAGTAGATATCTAGTTCATACCTTTTTATCCAAATTTTTCTTTCGCTAATTGAAGCTACAAATTCGATCCCAAAGTCTTTTTCTACCGACCTGTGTAAGAACCAAATAGAATAAGTGAAAGCAATAATACAACACATATTTCGATAAATCCATGTAGATGGCAAAAGAGAAATACAATAAATATGATATAGCAAATTTATGGGAAAGGGGAAATATAACTGTATTAATAAATCGAGAAGCAACTTACAACCAAGCCTTGGCATTGACAAACTCCTTCTAGCAGTTCAATGTTCCAATACCTAAGTAGCCTCCATAAGTGCCATCACCATCTCTTGAACACTTTAGCCCAAATATCTTAGTACCAAAATGAAGTTCACAAACTCTTAATTACAAACCGGGAGCTATTCTAAATTAACCATTATTTTATTACTCATCACTTATTAGCCTTTCCCTTTAGAAGATTACTTCATTTATAGATTGGAGAGGAATTCGTGAGGAGGTTAGGATCTCACTAAATCAGGAGAGACAGGTGAGATCCAAACCAATCGGCAAGCACTCATCATAGAAACTTCTCTTCTAGAATCTTCGAGCATTTATTCTTTTCTCCCATGTACAAAGGTTTTCGCACCCTTAAACCTCAACAAAAGGTGACATTGTCGCACCTTACAATGATGCATCATGCGACAAGTGAAGTTGTCACATCTTTCTGGAAAGCAACAAACTATAACTTTGTAATTTAGGGATTTTTTAGAGTTGATCCTTCCCAAGAATACTTTCTCTCAATTTTCTTCCAATGTTTTATGTTTTAGATGTCAAAGAATAGGCAATATCACTTACTACGACAAAATGTTGTATAACACCTACATGGATGAATGGGCATTTAGGCGAGGATGGAATTTCGAAGAGAGTTGAAAGGTTTCTTGTCAAGGAGACTTTATTAGAGAGTTTGGGAAGATGTAGGACATGAGTAATAAATTCCTCCATTTTAGATCACAATCATGTCTTCTTGCAAGTAGAGGAAAACATTGATGAAAGTTCATTCCTTTTAAGTTCAATCGAGTGTGGTTGAAGGATCCAGACTTTAACACTCTAGTTCGGTCTATTTGGACTTCTATTTATTCATGGAAGAGTCTCTCGACTATGAGTTTAATAGTAGATAAGTTAAAGAAGTTGAAGGAAGCAATGGTCCTTTGGAAATTGGGGAAAAAGAAGAAACTTCAATCAAAATTAAAGAAGATAGAAAAAAAAATGGCAGAGGTTTTCCTTAAAATCCCCTCAGAAATATTTTCTATTGAAGACAAGATTCTTTTAGGTTCACATGAGAAGAGGAATTCTGAGATCCTTAACCATGAGGAAGAAATATGGCTCCTTAGGAGTCGATAAATTTGGCTAGAAAGTGGAGACTAGAACACAAAATTCTTTCATAAATATGCTAAGAACAGAAGGGTCATCAACTCTGTTTGGGACATTACATATTTGGATGGTTCAACCCTATCTTCACAGGAAGATATAAGGTCAGTAGCTTACAAATTKTATAGGTCTCTTTATCAAACTATAGGGAAGGAAGACTCATTACACCARTTTCATGTGATAAAAGAAGTGCCACGCTATTTCTCGGATGAAGAAAGTGATGATGTTCGAAAATAGATTTCCCTTCATGAGGTGGAAAATACGACGGRTATGATTCCTAGGGACAAAAGTCCTAGTGTTGATGGGTGGACACAAGAATTGTTCCAACACTTCTTTGACATAATGGGTAATGATTTATTGTCTGTTGTGGAAGAGTCTAGAAAAACTGGAAAGGTTTTTGAAGCTTTGAATGCTACATTTGTGGAACTAATTCTGAAGGAATCCAAACTTGCATCATTTAATGATTTCATGCCTATAGTTTTATGTGATTTTTTCTATAAAGTTATTACAAAAATCATTGCATACAGGATAAAATAAAAGTTGGATGCCAGCATCTCAGAGGACTAATTTGGATTTCTGAAAGATAGACTGATTTTCAATGTTGTAGGTCTTGCATACGAATGCATGCACTTTGTGAAAACAAAGAAGATGAAATCATTGATATTGAAATTGGATCTTAATAAATCCTATGATAAAGTAAATTGGAAATATCTGAGAATGATGCTATTTCAAATAGGTCTTAAGTGGGAGGTGGTACAATGGATTATGGGATGTGTAACTAGTGCAAATTTTGTTGTTTTGGTAAATGGATCCCCTACATATTTTTTTAAAGTTCACAATGGATTGAGGCAAGGTTTCCCTCTTTCCCCATTGGCGTTTCTCTTGGTGGTGGAAGGACTTAGTAGCATGTTGAAAAAGGTTATTTCTGAAGGAAAAATATCAGGGTTAAAGGTTGCAATATGGCCCATCATTTCTCACTTATTTTTTGTGGATGATGTAGTAATTTTAGGTGTTGGATCAATTGAAGAATGGATGGAGTTCAATAAAATTATAAAAGTTTCTATATGGCCTCAGGGATGGAGATAAACTGTCAGAAATCATGTTTTCTTTCACTTGATTTGGAAGAGGACTTGTTGGGAAAGATTGCGGAGCTTTTTGAAATTCCTTTTAAATTTTTGGATCAAGGTATGAAATGTCTTGGTTTTCATCTAAAACCTAATGATTATGGGGTCTCATACTGGATATGGCTCCTTCAAAAGGTGGAAAATAAAATTGTTCATTGGATTTATAGGTGGTTGTCTCTGGGTGGAAGAATGGTCCTTATTGAATATGTACTACAAATTATGCCAGTCTATTGGTTCATTTTAGCAAAGGTTCCACAAAAAATCAAGTACAATATTTTTCAGATTTGCTTCCAGTCCCTTTGGAAAGGAGCTCTGAAAAACACTTGGCTCCATTTAGTTAGCTGGGATAGGATGGCAAGGCTAAAGTTACTAGGTGGATGGGGTTTTCAGAACATTCATTGGTTTGCACAGGCTATGGTTGTGAAATCAATGTGGCATGGTTTGTTTGGATTTGGGTTGTGGAGAAAAGTATTGGTGAAAAAGTACCTTAAAGGTGTTGATGCTTTGACAACATCGGGAAGACATTCTCTTAGAATAATAATTAATAATATAATCATTTATTATTAAAGGGACACACCCTTTCATGGATGGTCACCATATGTCTCCTATATATGGAACACTCATCATTGTAATAATATATCAATTATATCTCATATTAAGAAAAACAACATGGTATTAGAGCGGGACTGGATTTGACTCCTTCACAGGAGGGCCCAGGAAAATGAAAGTAGACTAAAATGTTGGGAGGTGTCTTTCTTTTTAGATCAATCTAATATTACTATAAAAAGACACTTGAAAGACACAACAATAGACACACATATTTTTTCTCTCTCACACATGGGATAAGTGATCTAAGGAAGAGACTAAGAAGTTGAAATTTTCCGAGTTACTTAGTGATGTTCTAGTGTTTACTAAAGTAATATTGTATATCATTGGAAGTAATTACCACTTGCGGAAAATTTTGTTTGTTTAATTTAACACTAGAAAATCAACATGGTTAGTCGTATGACATCAAGTATATGTTGGATGTGTTGGTAGTCGTATCACAACGAGTATATGTTGGATGTGTGTTGGTAGTCGTATGACATTGATTATATGATGGATGTGTGTTGTTAGTCATATGAAATTGAGTATATGATGGATGTGTGTTGGTCATAGTAGAAGAAATATTATTTGGAGGGTCACTGTATATAGTTGTGCACAAGATAATTTGAACTCCTCTAGGAGATGGTTTTTTTTGTTCTTGTTTCTTGTTCCAAGAAGGTCACATGTAATAGCTCTGAGGAGCAGAAATAATGATAGTTGTAGGAGGAAGACATGGAGGGAAATAACTTCCAACACGATATCAAGGAGAGACATTGCTAGACATGATGCTCAGAGACAGGAAGTCTTTAGGAGCAATGTACCTTCCGGGACGGGACCATGCCAAATAACAGAGACAGTTTCAATGATCATGGATATAGCGATTCAAGACCGAGTGTAGCACAACTATGGTAGATCTATTAGAGGGGGGAAAAACATTATGAGACTCAGAGGGAGAAGGTGTAGCAGTCCTAGTACACGAGTCGAGCCATGCTATGTTGAGGAAGCAGGCATGGCATGTTGAAATAATGTAACTGCGAAGAGCGTTCTTATTATTTTTATTATTGGATTAAATCCCCATTGTGGATTAATCATGTTATTATTATTATTGTTGTTATTGGATTAATCCCCATTGTGGATTAATCATGTCGGTAATTGTATAAGGACCAAATCCCCTTTTGCGGATTGGTCATCAGACAATTACAAAGGGCAGAATAAGAAGTCGGCCCTAGCAGTTATTATGGAAGAACCAGAATTAATTAAAGGTGGGTTTACCCACCCAGAGTGAGAGGTTGGCCCTACCAGTTGTGACCTTTCACACGTGCCAGTCTTGTATAAATAAGAGGCTAGCACCTCACTTCAAACACACAACTCACTTGCTCATTTCTCTTATGAGGCAAGCTGCAATTACTAGAGAGAGGAGAAGAAGAGTGGCACATATCTTGGGGAGGACTTTCTGTATTGGTTTGAGTTATCTCTTTAACATTGTATAAGCTATTTATGATAAGGAATTTTTTGCTGGGTTTTCTTCCCCTAGAGGGTTTCCCAGGATAAATGATGTGTCTCTTGTGAATGTGTATTTCTCAGTGATATTGTTCTTATGATGCTCTTATCTATTGAAATGCAAAGAACTATAATAATGGCATAAACATTAACATGGTTTCAGAGCCAACCTGAAGGAAGCACAATTTGCAAGAGGAAAAACGTCACTATTACCGTACCCAAAAATTAGGGTTTTGCAAAAGTGAATCTTTTCAGCTACCTAACCACCTAGAAAGTCGTGCCCTCCCCCAAGGATCATTTTGGCACTTAGAGCGCACCTTTTCAATGGCTAGATCTCCTGGAAAGTGAAACCCTAGTTTCACAACGTACCAGAAAACCAGAAAACCAGTGTACCAGAAGTACCAGAAGTACTAGAGTACCAGAAGTACCAGAAAACCAGAAGCACCAATCCAGAAATCCACAGATCAAGTTTGACAGGGTAAAAGTTGGATTTTTGAAATTCCAACTGCACCAGCTAACTCGCCTCAGCCCAGCGCATCTATCCCCTAGATCAGAATTTCAAAATTCAAAGTTTGAAAAATTAGGGTTTCCTCATAAAACCCTAAGTTGCAGTCTCAGTACCAGTTGCAGTTGCAGCCGTAGAACCAATTGCAATCACTCTTGAAGTTTTTGGTAATGATTACCGCTACTACCAGATGGAGCCACTACCTACAAATGCTATCCGAGGTATGTACTCACATATGGCTAAAGGTTAAACCCTAAAGAGTATTTGCAGGAGAAGGGATCTTTTTCCATGGATCCAGAAGGATCTCAAGATCCAACACATTCAGAGGAATGATGCAACCCAGGTGTGATTATTCTAATATGCATCTATTTGTTATGAAATTATCTTGATCAGTGTTGCATGTTGAAGCTATGATCAAATCATTAGAAGGATTAAAAGTTGATCATAGAG
This sequence comes from Picea mariana, assembly GCA_032191745.1. Lineage (NCBI taxonomy): Eukaryota > Viridiplantae > Streptophyta > Pinopsida > Pinales > Pinaceae > Picea > Picea mariana. The sequence continues at coordinate 47,886 of JASDQU011402755.1, read as the reverse complement.
CTTATCCTCTAACCTAACCTTCTTGTCAAGTTAGCGTATTGTCTTAGTACAGAAGATGGGTTGAAGAAAGTACTCGTCACTTGAGTGAAGGAGACCTCGAAGAAAAGCAAGCACTCACTCTTGAGGACAAGGCTCCAGGTTTAATTAATCAATATTCAAAGGTACACATGACAAGCTGATGACTTTAGTTGAGATAGCAATCGTCGTAAAGTATTATACTTGATAGCATGTGAGAATATAGAGGTAAATACTTTGCCTAATATGACTAACATCTCCTCTAGGAGAAACCTTGTGTGTTAGTTTCAGATTGCCATGGAAGAATGCTTGGTCACAACACTATGAGAGTGTTGACCTCATTTTGTATTGTATTCCTTACCTTTAATCTTTGCCTCAGATAAATTATAAGTGATAGATCTAAAGGAGCTACTATGATGATTGTTCGTGCTATTGCTTTATATTATCAGAAGGATATTGTTCTTGCTTGTTGTTTTATTGACCTTGCTCCAGGCCACATGAGGAAGCTATAACGAAAGTTTCAGAAGGCAACATGCTGAAAGAGAGATCATAAATGAAGCAATCATCAGTGGAAAAGAAGAAGGTGGGTCACTCAGAAGCTTCCATGACCCATGCTATTGAAGAATCCATGTGAACTCTAGAAGATTAGCTCACATCAACTACAAGGCGCTACCATACATATGCAAAGCTGTCACAGGTTTACCAGAACTCAAAGGTGACCATGAAGGCATATGCGATGGATGTGCACAAGAGAAGAACGTCAAGAACCCATTTCCGAAGAGGGACAACAAGGCAGAAGGAGTCCTAGAACTCATTCATTCAGATGTATGTGGCCCAATGCCATCATCCTCCAATAATGGGTATGTGTACTATGTATCATTCATTAATGATTATTCTCATAAAAGACCTGGATATATTTGAAGTATTCAATAAGATCAAGGAATTCAAAGCCTTGATAAGAGAACCCTTCTGTAAGGAAGATTAAAATACTCAGGTCAGATAATGGAGGAAAATATACCTCAAAAGAATTCATGAATATCTGCAAAGATGTTGGGATCAAGATCTCCAGCAAAATGGTGTAGCTGAATGGAAGAACAGAACCATGCTGGAAGCTGTGAAGATCAAGATCTTCCTATGTTCTTATGGGCATAAGCAACAATGATAGCTGTTTATGTGCAGAACCAATTGCCCTATAGTGAACTTGGGCTCAAGACATCAGAAGAGATGTTCACCGGAAAGAAGCCAGAGGTAAGCCATCTCAAAAATATTTGGCTATCCATTGCTTATTCATATACCTAAAGAAAAGAGAAACAAGCTAGAACCCTCTGGAAAGAAGGGAATATTTGTGGGATACTGTGAAGTATCCAAGGCCTTCAGAATCTACATACCTAGTCACCGCCATATTGAGATCAGCAGGGACGTGACCTTTGATGTAGAAGCAGCACTTAAGAAATCGAGAAGATGCCAACTTGAAGAAGTATATGAAGAGGAATCTGTAAATCCCAAGATTGCAGAATCAATGAGGGAGGTTCCCAGAGCTACAGAACCAGTGAGGGAAGTCGTAACTTCCCCTGATAAGGAACTTCTAGAAGACCATGATATAGTAGAAGTTCAAGAACCTCCTCAAATGACCTTCTCCCATAAAAGAAAGCCTGCTTGGGCAAGAGAGCTTATTCAAGATGGAGAGAAGTATGGTGTTTCAGAAGAAACCTCGAGACAGGTGAAAATATCAAATCCATTCTCCAGTTACACGGCTTTGATATGTGTTATCCCAGATGAAGAACCTATCTTCTCTGAGGAATCCATTTAGAGAAAAGAATGGGCAGATGCCATGACAGAGGAATACCAATCCATAATGAAGAACGAAGTATGGGAAATAGTTCCCAAATCGAAGAATAAAGATGGGGTATCTTACAGATGGCTCTTCAAAATAAAACATGTTGTTGATGGAAGTATTGAGAAGTATAACACAAGATTTGTCGCTCGGGGCTTTTTTTTCCCAGAAGGAAAGTATCGACTATGAAGAGACATTCGCTCCTGTGACTAGATACACTTCGATCAGAACCATTATAGCTCTTGCTGTCAAGATGAAGTGGAAGCTGTATAAGATGGATGTGAAGACAGCTTTCCTGAATGGTGTTATCGAAGAGGAAGTGTATATAGAGCAACCCCAAGGATTTGAGGTTGAAGACAGGAAGTCTCATGTCTGCCGATTGAAGAAAG
>JASDQU011402755.1:16574-41261 GCA_032191745.1 Picea mariana | reverse complement strand
TTATTTAATAATGTGGAAAAAAATATAACACCTAAAAATAAGCGAGTAATTAAGATTTAGATTTTTTCTAGTTATATTTTTCAATTATTTTTTCCTAAATTTTAGTTAAAAATTAGAAGAATTGCAAAATAAAAGATATCAATTGTTGAGATAGGAGAATCCAAGTGCAATACAGGTTGTTAAGGGTGCTAAATCCATTTATGCATTCAAAAGTGAAATTTGCCCAGTGAAAAATTGCAATTTGACCAAGAATTATATTTCCATATTCAAGTGATGGCTAGTTTCCCTCATGCTAAAAGTGATCTTGGGTCATTAACATGTTTCCTTACTTTTGAGGAAGATGTTGTTTAGATTTTGTTCCAAGAACAAAACACATTTTTAGCATAGATAATTTCAGCCAACCAGGATACCAATGAGCCAATTTTCCTGGTGGTCATTACTAAGGCTACCTTTAGTGAGGTCATATGTTTTATAATAATATTTAGCCTTCAGTCCATACATGAAATGTCTTACTAAAATATAAAGTAAAAATAAATTTAACATGTAAAAATTTCAAAGATATTGTTTAATCATCGACTCATCTTAAATTATGATAAAATTTTGTTTATCCTTGAATTTTTGTTCACTTTTTATAAAATATATAGTTGAAAAGTAGATCCATCTGTTATAAATCATAATTTAGTTTTCATTTATTTAAAATTTAACAAATACTATGGAGATGATTCAACCCTTCACAAATCTAAAACTAAAATGTCAAATGTCTTTTGGGTAAAAACAAATATAATATTTAAATCAAATTTTGATATTTTAAAATGTTAAAAAAAATCCTTTTTTATATCACAATTTCAGGATAACTAATACATTAAGCTTGCCCTCCCACATGTTTCCACTTGCCACATAACGGTTCCATTCATTATTTATATTTATATAAGGCTTAAATACATGACAATCTGATCAGGGTTTGGGATTCCACAAATTTCAAGCTGCACATGGTTTGGAAATTGGGACTTCACAAATTTCAGTCTGCCCATGTGCAAGTTGGTGAAGCTGTTGTCCGCTTCACAAATTTCAGTCTGCCCATGTGCAAGTTGGTGAAGCTGTTGTCTGCTTCTTTAAATCCATTAATAGTCTTGAACACAAGGATGCATATGTCGCTTTCACGCAGGGAAGACATCACCAGTAGACAACTACTTCTAGTGGGTTAGTTATGGTTTATCTTTCACATAGAGGCAAAGTTCCATAACAATGTCTCAATTTATCCGTACTGAGAAGGATGGATTTTAATATGGTGGTCTTGGTCATCCAATTTGAAGCTTTCAAATACATAGGAGTTATTTTTATTGAAGTAGTCTAAATGTTTTATAAATATTTAAAAAATAATTTAAACAATTATAAATTACATAAATTACCATTTTACAAAAGAATATATATAAAATATTTAAAAATAAAATATGTAGAATATATATATTAATTTAGTTTTTTGAGAAGGAAAAGTCAAATTCACAAAAAGGTATTGTCATATTTGTATTATATTTAGTGAAGTTAATTTAATTTGTTGAGAAGGAAAATAGTACAATTTGTGAAAAATGTCTTTATATTAAAAGAAGATTTTATTTTTCAATTTTAATTTATTTTAGTACATAGTATATATATTATATAGTTTAAGTGGGTCTAATGATAAAAAAACATGTGTTTTTTCTTAAAAGATTATAAATTCAAATCTAGAAGGGGTAGAATATATAATATATCTCCATCAATTTTAAAAATGTAATAAACATATATTATAATGTTACAAAAAATAAAAAAATAAAAAATAAAGTTTTCTTAAATTTATTATTATTATTATATATATATATATATATATATATATATATATATATAATAAAGTTTACCTCTTTTAAAAAGGAAAATCTATCATAAAAACACTATGGATCAAATTCATAAAAAAGGTATTGTCATATTTGTAACATTATTTGATGAAGTTCACCTTTCGTTAGAGAAGGAAAATAGTACAATTTATTAAGAATGCCTTCACATTAAAGGAAGACCTTATCCTTCAACTTTGATTTATCTTAGCACATGGTATATACATTATATACTTGTGTATTTATTTAAATTAGTGGATATTTTAAGAGTGATATTAAAGGAAGACCTTATCTTTTAACTTTGATTATTTATTTTAGTATATGGTATATACATTATATATATTTGTGTGTTTATTTAAATTAGTGGGTATTTCAAGAGTGTCATATTTGATGAATATTAATTATTAAGTAATTAACGATGTTTTGGTGGGTTTGTAAAAAATAATCTTAAGGATTTTAAAATTAAATTATTTTTATCAATTTAAAACAATAAAAAAAATAAACATTTTAAATTAATGAAATTATAAATATCAATTATTAATATTGTAAAATCAAATTACAATAAATATAAAAATATTTAAAGGTGTTAAATGTCTGAATAGAATATCTGACCAAAATAAAGATATCGCAACAATAAAGATGAATCAATAATAAAGATAATACATTTTAAGCAACGTCTTCATATACTTAAGGCGATAGGGAGAAATTTTTCAACTTGAATGACTACGTTCCTGAAACTATCATATATGATAATTCGAGAATTTATTACTGAAGGATCGGCGAATAGATCTGTACAGATAAATTACTAAGAATTATGATGACATTCATTCAATCTAAAAAGAATCCATCCTTCATAGAAGGTAAATTGTACATATTAACCACAATAGAATTTCACAAATCAGCAAACATTTTTTATTTTTCAATATATGATCTAAATCTTAAGTAATAAACCAGTATTTTTACAAACAAGTATCGTAACCTGAAATTGACGTGATGGAGGAATGATCTTTAATAAAAATTTTGTGCATGTTGTGGCTTTAGCCATCCAATCCAAGAATTTCACTGGTACCTCCCAGCTAATATTAGGGGTACTCTTCTTCCCCCTTATCCGCCTAGCCACAAAGAGGTCACACACAAAAAAACTAGAATACAATAGCACCCAAGCTTGCCTCTCAAGAAAGAGATTCTACTTTTTTGATAGAGTCTCAACTCTCACAAGTAAAACACAATCGAACGAAATTTTCGAAGCATAATAGTACCAAGAAAAAGCGAGATCCTTTTCACCTTTCCTCCATTTCTTTTATAGAATTATTTTCAATAACACTTGTCCCCATGCATAACTAATTCATTTTTAATAATTAAATTAAATGATTATTCACCCAACACTTGTCACACTCCCCAAAAGTTGCACATATAATTCCTCTTTTTTATTTTATTTAAAAGTCAATTTCCCTCACATTCCCCAATGTGTTCATATTTTTGCTCTTAGATGTCTCTTAGTTTTTCAAATTCTCATTTATTGAGTGTCCCCTAAGTAGATCTTAGTTTGAGTTGATTTAGGAATCTTCTTTTAGTTATACTTAGTTGTAGATTGACTCAAGATAACATTCTGTGTACACATATTCTCTCATGTTTTAATTTCTTTTTATTTTAAAAATTCCTTTTATTATTTACATGCACACATGTGCATTTACTCAAACTTAAATTCATTTTCCCTCTTTTTCTAAGGTTAATAAATCCCAACTCCCTTAGTCTTATTTAATTTGTAGTTTAGTCACTTTTAACTTAGACTTGTTCTTGAATTAGGCTTAGACTCTTGTTAGGCTTCTAAGTTTATAATTTACTGACTAATTAATATTTTATTCTAACAAGGTCTAAACGTTTCATTATTTTCTAGGCCACCTAAATTTATTGACTCACATTTAATTACAAGATGCACCTCCGTGCTCCAAGAGTGTCACTTTCCTTTGAATAGTTTTGGAATTTTGTCTGACCCTTGGGGTCAACACTCCATTCGGTTGACCTTGTGAGATACTAAGGGATTCCAAGGAATAAGGATTTTGCCTTATTGCGCACCCCTTATAATTCTTCATGAGCGACTGTCTCATTCCACCCTCACGACATCGTGGAACTCTCGAACTATTTAATCATTAACCTGTAGTTTAGGTTATAGTGGAAGTGTTAGTAGGCCATGACAGGGATGTTGCCACACCTCTCCCTCAAATGTCTAGTTTCTGTGCATGGCCCCTTTAATCCTTATGTGAGTCGGATTAGAAAGCATCGTCAATCCTGCATCCACTGACAAAACAGTGTCAATAATCCATATACATAAATCATACTATAATAAATCATATATCACATGTGTGTAAAATGAAATATTCAAACAAAATGCAATCCACTCCATGACTCGATCCAAAGTCCAAGGGAATCATTGATGCCATCTGCATCATACCCTGTCATGTGTCCTGCAAACTCAGGAGAACTCATCAATAATACCAGTCAATACAATATACATGTCAAAGTAACATATAAATAATAATACATCTTCATCATATATAACTCATAATCAAAACAAAATCATGATTTACCATAATTGGATCACTTCCACACAAGTGTCCTCAAAGAATAACTCAATATAAGTGTGATCATTGGTACAGGATGTTCCATCCCTGTGTTTCTAACTTGGTGGGTGTGGAGGGTTGCACTGTAGGGTAGGACCCTTCTTTAAAAATGGTCTATGCAAAAGTCCCTTTACAAATTTCATGTAAATGGATGGTTTACAATATTGGGAGATAGATCCAATGTAATAGTGCATAAAAAGGTTGTGAAAAAGAATGTTAGGAAAAACACGGTTGTCGTTGATGGAGGTTTGGCACCTTTCAAACCTCCCACATTAGATGTGCTTTCTCCTTCTATTCCTCCTCACACATATAGGGATATTAGAGAATCACAGTGCAATAGGGGGTTGGAGTAATGATTATCCTCTCTCTCAACATGCATGGGGTAGGAGGTGACCACAATCTCTTAACCCTCAAAAAATTGATAAATTTTGTTCACCCTGACATAATATTTTTTTCAAGAAATGATGGTGGTATGTGATTGGGACTGTGTTGCGATGGACTCAAATGGTCGTTCTAGGGCTTTGTTATCTTGTTAGAAACCTAAGGTAGCTGACATCCATTCGTTTGGTACCAATGCAGGTATCCTTTTGGAGGGTCGTCTAAAAGACATCTCCAAGGAGGTGAAGTTGCTAAACTGTTATAACCCATATAAGAACGAAGAATCGTTTTGGAATCCTTTGATGGAATGTGGGCTTCTGCTGGAACATGGGTTAATATTTGGTGGGGATATAAACCTAACTTTTTCATCAAGAGAGATATGGGGTGAACATGCCAGACCTGATCCATTGGATGACTATTTTTCTTCACTGTTCACTTCTACTGGACTTGTGGATATCCACCCGAGACATCACATTCCTACTGTTGTGGATAAATTAGTGAGTGCGAACAAAAACTAATCTCCCTATTTTAGGAACCCAAAACTAGAACAAAACAGATAGTATAAATTCCTTTCATTAAATTTAAAATTGAAATATGAGTAGATAAGTAGTTCATAACTTTTTATTCAAAGTTTTATTTTGTTAATTGAAGCTCCAAATTTGATCCCAAAGTCTTTTGCTATAGACCTGTGTAAGAATCAAACATAACAAGTAAAAGAAACAATACAACACATATTTTGATAAATCTATGTAGATGGCCAAGGAAAAATACAATAAAGATGATATACTAGCTTTATGGGAAAGGGAAAATAGAATGGTATTAATAAATAAAGAAGTAGATTACAACAAAGCCTTGGCGTTGAAAAAATTCTTTCAGTGGTTCAATGTTCCAATACCCAAGTAGCCTCCATAAGTTCCATCACCATCTCTTGAACACATTAGCCCAAATCTATTAGGAACAAAATGAAGTTCACAAAATATCAATTACAAATTAGGAGTTATTTTCAATTCACCATTAATTTATTACTCATCACTTATTATCCTTTCCCTTTACAAGATGCCTTAATTTATAGATTGGAGAGGAATCCGTGTGGAGGTTAGGATCTCACTAAATCAGGAGAGACGGTTGAAATCCAAATCAATAAGCAAACAACTTGTAATTGAAACTTCTCTTCTAGAATCTTCAAGAATTTCTTATTTTCTCCCACGTACAAAGGTTGTCGAACCCTTAAACCTCAAAAAAAGGAGACATTGTCGCACATTACAATGATGAATCATGCAACAAGTGAAGTTGTGGAATCTTTCTAGAAATCAACAAATGACAACTTTGTAATTTAGGCATTTTTTAGAGTTGATCCTTCCCAAGAAGACTTTCTCTCAATTTTGTTCCAAATTTATATGTTTTAGATGTCATAGAATAAGAAGTATCACTTACTGCGAATTTTTTTTGTATATCAGAATTCCCCCCAAAGTATGAAGTTAGAATAGATGATAGCTGAAATACTTTTCCAGATGGGTATTCGAAACAAAGAATGCATCGATTGGAGACCTTCTAAAAACACAAGGAATTTGTAGTACAATATTATATCATCATATAGATAGGAATTCCCATAATAAGAATACAAATGAATCTAAGAATGGTTGCTGACAAATACATTGCAGATCCATATTTACTAATGATATGGCCAACAAAAATACAATGTGGATCCATATTGCCATGATTTTAATGGATTCATAGCCACAAGAATATACATTGTGTATCTATGAATTATAATAGTAACATAACCATGAATTGATACAATGTGGATATATGTGACAAAATTACTCCAGTACTTTCCATTGGAGCTTGGGGAAATAAATATTCAAAGGAGGTTCCCCAAGGTCTTCATCTCATTTTTTATTCCGAGGTATGATTCTAACCATGTGAATAAATGTCTTGACGTCAAACATGGTAGAAACCACTTGATTATTGGTCATTGATGTATACAATTAACAAGTGTGAGTGAAATCACCATTAATGCCAATGAACCCCAAGCTACTCCATTACATCCCTTGGATGGTGAATTTATAAGTTGAATTCAAACATCCAATGGAATATTTTGATCATAGGTTGATGATGTAAACTCCCTATCAAAAGAGAGGATACATGGAATTGAGGCATGCAAGTTCCAAAGTACTAAATAGATTCTAAATAAGCTTCCTAGATAATTATTTGGCCTCTATAGGAAGTGATTCATTGTAGGAGGGCCTTGATGTATCCCCCATCAGCGACATGAAACATGTACAATATTTATAGTAAAAGCATAGAGTAATTTCAAGACTGGCTCAGGGATGGCCAACAAGATAGGAGTCTTAAAGGACTGCAATGTTTGGTCGATGCAATAGAATGCTACTCAGTTGAACTTATCTCGAACATTGACATGACAAAGGTCTTTGTAGCACTGACTCAAAATAGAATATCATAGGGAAAAATCTTGCGAAAAAGGGCATGATCGACAAGATAAGTGGATTTCCCAACTTTGACGCAAAAGGTAAAATATGTCATGTTTGAGAGTGACCTCTTTATTTTTTAATGGGATTGAGGAGGATAACAAATTATCATTGTATAAGATCATCCTTCAGACAAGTTCCTTAGAGTATGTTTAAAGAACCCTAGGAAGGAGTGTTTCGGTCTCATATGGGTTTTCCAATGTAGGTTTTATGAGTCTAGAGGAAGTAAAATTGGTGGTTTTCATAGAGAATTTGAAAAACACTTAAAGAAAATTCCAAAAAGGTCATTTTTTTGTAAATTTAGTCTCCCAAGCCTGAAAAAGAACAAAAAAATTAGAGGGAGAACTCTCCTAACCACAATGTATAGGGTGTTCCTTTTTCGTAAATAGTCTGATGAGACCAAAAAAGAGATAAAATACCGCTCAACATATGGTCTTTCTAATTCACTTTAACCAGCATGGAAGTCAACAAGATCGCTCAGCAATATTTTCATTTTTTAAAGGGTTCTAAAAGAGATTAAAGGATAATCCCTAAAGTTCCTTTTTTGGATAGCTTTTAAGAGTCCGAAAAAGTGATAAAAGTATACTCGGTAACATATTCTCATGTATTTACGATCACAAGAAAGAACAAAGACTAAGCTCAAAAACCTATTCTCATGTATTTACGAGCACGAGAAAGCAAAAATACCAAGCTTGAGATTGGTTTCATTTTTACACAATCTTGAAACAAAGTAAAACTATTCTTGGGTATGTTTAATTTTTCTCGAGCTTGAAACTAGGAAAACTATGCTTAGAACTGGTTTCATTGTTTTAATGAGCTTAAAACTAAAAACCAACTGTTATGTTATTTCCAATTTTTGTACCAAATTAGATTGTTGGATACTAATAGGAAAATGCTCAACAAAGGAATAAACAGGATCAATTGTCATAGGAAGTTGAAAGGAAGATTTAGTTATAAGTTGTTATGAAAGACACAAGTCAACGGGAGAGGCAATTGTTTCATTTTTTAATGAGCTTGACATAGGAAAAGAACCATGCTCATGATCATTTGTTTCATTTTTTACCGAGATTGACACAGAAATGGGAACTATGCTTGTAACCATGTTGATCATGGCTTCCAAGAGGAGAATGCTCTAGAACGAATACATGTCAAGGGACAAACCTTGATCATGGATTCCAAGAGATCTTCACTAGACAGAATAACAACACTCTGAAAGGGATACATGTTGAGGGTGGCGATAGGGGTAGGGATATCAAGCTCTAAAATCCCTATAGAAGCGATAACCATGTCAACTACTAGATCTAAGTTAGAAGAAGGGAGAGATTTCTTCTCATTCAGAGTTGAATGCATGGGATAGGTTTCCACATAATTGACCTGTGGAGGGGTTGATGACAATGGCATGTAAGGACCATTTAGTGAATTTGGATGGTTGGCCATCATATGAGGGCCAATTAATGAAATATTTTCTATGTAAAAATGTTTCCATTATGAGGGAAACACATCACTTGAAAGAGTGTGGACACAAGAGATTTCATGGCATAAACATAGTCTCGCATGAGGAGAAAATTAAAGTCCAAGGGGTCTTGGACTAGCATCACATCAATGTAGACCATTTTCCCCCCCAAAGTAATAGGAAATCGAGGAAGGATCCCTAAAGGTTGACTAAACCTTCTGTTAAAATATAATATATTTTGAGTCACCAATGCAAGCTGAGGTAAACCAATACTTTGCCAAGTATTTGAGGATAGGATGCCAATATAAGCTCCTTCGTCTATTATAGTGTTAGGATTATTCCTACCAAAAGCCTAAACAATGATTTGGAAAGGTGTGTAATAAGGAAGATGAGGTTTTGTTAGAGCATTCCAATCAATGGTAATCAAAATTCTTGGAGGGGGTTATGTTGGAAAGGGTGGAATTCCCCCTTGTCCAAATGAATCTGTAGTAACATGAAATACCTGAGTGACATCTTCACTCTTTGAAGGAGAAGTGGGATCAAGTGAACAGGGGACCAGATCAATCGTGTGGGTTTCACTATTTAATGGAAGAGTGGGATGGATCGATGATGGAATCATATCGATCACTTGGGTTTCACTCTTTAATGGAAGAGTGAGATCAGTCGATGATAGAATTAGATTGATCACTTGGGTTTCACTCTTCAATGGAACAGTGGGATCGACCAATAAAGGAATCAGATCGACCACTTTATCAACTAGGTCAACTGAGGATGAAACCAAATTGACCACTTGATCAACCATACTAACCAAGGATGGAACTAGATTGACCAGTCCAACAATTAATGGCAGGTTGGGAGAGATTTTATGGTAAGTTGTTGGAAGTTGTTGCTGGTTATAAACAATATTTTTCAAAATATATGAAGCTTCATCCATGTGAGGACAAAGATAGGTGCGGTGCATATCCTTAAATAACAAGGAAATTTGACTTTACCCTTCTTACTTCCATCCTAATTACTAGTTGATGGGTTGTCACCAGTATGAACTGAAGTGGATGATGATCCAGATTGAGAAGAAACCTAAGACCATACTTCTACAAACTTGGGAATACCATGACAATCCTTGAGAAGGTGATCACCCTTGCAAAGCCTGCAAGGGAATTTGGGTTTGCGAGTTTTGATGATAGGCTTATCGATGACCTTTTGTTGAATTTTCTTCTTCTTGTTCTTATTTTTACTCATCATCTTAATCTCTTGGTTACTAGTAGTGAGGCTTTCACTAGGTGAAGAAGAAGAAAAAGAAGAAAATGCAATGGGCGAAGAAGGTAAAGGATCAACATGAGGTGAACATTCTTGAGGACATTGTTGAGAGGGAGGGTGTGCATTCAAAACACTAGGTGCATTTCAAATAGTAGGCACATTTGGAAAAATTGGAGTGGAAAACAACCACATGGGTTACCCTATGGTGAGTCCCGGTAAAATAAAAGTAGCAATGTAAGGAGGACCAATGTTTCCAATAGAAGGAAAAACGAAAGGTTCTCTGAGAAAAGGGGTTGCTTCAATTGGAGTTCCAGGAACTGACGCGATAGAGATAAACTCAACCTAGCATCCACTAAAATAAATAGCACACTCTATCAAAGTCTAAAGAAAAAAAGAAATCGTGTGAATAGATGGGGTCAATAGGAGGAATCTCACATGAGTGTCAAGTCATCACAATTCATGATATATTGTAGGGTCCAATAGTAATACTCATCCCAATCATTCAAAGCACCAATCAAGGACGATAAACAATACCCTTGGACGTATTACCCCACTACCTAGAAATATGTGCATAGTAATCTCCTCAAGTGTTGTTCTCGGTGTATTGTGACAATAAGACGATCGGAATGGTTCTCAGTTTCAGGTCCTATAAGAGTCTTCTGATATACTCAAGGTACGTGGGAGCTCAAATCTGTGGTAGTGTTGTCTAATGCACAATCATTTGAAAGGGGCCTCCCAATTTACTTGAAGGTACGTGGGAGAACCACACAATCCCCAGATTGTAGTGCTAACAAATAACGACATGTCCTATGTTTAAATATGTCGGAACACATCTCTACCTACCCACACATTGTTACTAAATTTTTTAATTAAGTTTCATTTTAAGGTTTTTTCTCACTTAAAAGAGATTGTGGATGCAACTCAATGATGATGTATGATACTTGACTCCAAGAAGACTTCAAAGAAAATATGAATGAAATGCAATCTTTTCTTTCAATGAAAGCTATCTATAGAATGGAGCAAGAGATTTCAAGAAAAGAAACAATTACAAATGTCAAACAAATAAATGAAAATCACTCTTTGAATGCCATAGGTGCTCAATATATAAGTCAAAGACCATGCATTTTTTCTCTAAAATGAAAGCTTAGAAATGCACCACACAAAAACTTCAAACCAGAAAGATTACTTTGTTACTATAAAAAGCTCTCAAGAGAACAATATAAAATCTTAAATTGAAAAGCACTCAAAGATACAACTGAGAGATTATAAACTTTTCAATTCAAAATAAATAAGAAAGAATAAGAAAAACTTTTAATGGTGAAAAATAAACTCTAGATCATCAAGAAGATTGTAAATCAATGAATTAACCAGTCAAAAAACAATCCAAACATCAGATCAAAGACCTGTAAAAGAAATAAAAATCAAAATATCATTTTTTCAGAGGTTGTCCTAGGTTGCTTTGACAGACAGTGCAACAATTCAACTTGTCGCATGTAGAAGGAATATCGTAGTGAGATAATGTTGCTTTGTACCTTAAACAAGGACATGAAAAGCAGTGAAAAATCATAAAAGTTAAAAAAATTCTCGGACTCTTCAATGTAATTTTAGATCGATTGATCAAACAAGGCCATGTGATGACTCAGAAAGACTCAAACAAGACATAGGAAGCAAACTAGGAGAACAAATCTAGAATATTTATCCCCAATATGGTCTCCATTTTTTTTTGTGGATAAATTAGTGAGTGAGGACACAAACTAATCTCCCTAGTTCAGGAACCTAAAACTAGAACAAAACAAGAAATATAAATTCCTTTCCTTAAATTTAGAATCAAAATACGAGTAGATTAGTAGTTCATACATTTTTATCCAAAGTTTTTTTTCACTAATTGAAGCTCCAAATTCGATCCCAAAGTCTTTTTCTACAGACCTATGTAAAAACCAAACAGAATGAGTGAAAGCAACAATGCAACACATATTTCGATAAATCTATGTAGATGGCCAGGGAGAAATAGAATAAAGATGATATACCAGCTTTATGGGAAAGGGAAAATATAATTGTATTAATAAATCAAGAAGCATCTTACAACCAAGCCTTGGCATTGACAAACTCCTTCCAGAAGTTGAATGTTCCAATACCCAAGTAGCCTCCATAAGTTCCATCACCATCTCTTGAATACTTTAGCCCAAATCTCTTAGTACCAAAATGAAGTTCACAAACTCTCAATTACAAACCAGGAGCTATTCTCAATTCACAATTATTTTATTACTCATCACTTATTATCCTTTCCCTTTAGAAGATGAATCCATTTATAGATTGGAGAGGAAGCCATGAGGAGGTTAGGATCTCACTAAATCAGGAGAGATGGGTGAGATCCAAACCGGTCGAAAAACAACTCATCATAGAAACTTCTCTTTGAGAATCTTCGAGAATTTCTTCTTTTCTCCCATGTACAAAGGTTGTTGCACCCTCAAACCTCAGAAAAAGGTGACATTGTCACACCTTACAGTGATGAAGCAAGAGACGAGTGAAGTTGTCACATCTTTATGGAAAGAAACAAGCGGTAACTTTGTAATTTATGGATTTGTTTAGATTTGATCCTTCCAAAGAAGACTTTCTCTCAATTATCTTCCAAAGTTCTATGTTTTAGATCTTAGAGAATAGGCAGTATCACTTGTTGCGACAATATTTTGTATAACACCTATGTGGAGGAATGGGCATTTGGGTGAGGATGGAATTTTGAAGAGACTTGACAAGTTTCTTATCAAGGAGACTTTATTGGAGAGTTTGGGAAGATGTAGGATATGGGTTATAAATTCCTCCATTTCAGATCACAATAATGTATGCCATCAAGTAGAGGAAAACATTGATAAAAGCTTCACTTCTTTTAAGTTCAATCGAGCGTGGTGGAAGGGTTCAGACTTTAACACTTTGGTTTGGTCTGTTTGGAATTCTATGGATTCATGGAAGAGTCCATCGGCTATGAGTTTAATATTATATAAGTTGAAGAAGTTGAAGAAATCAATGGCCCTTTTGCAATTGGGGAAAAATAAGAAACTTCAATTAGAGTTAAAGCAATTAGACAAAAAAATGGCAGAGGTTTTCCTTAAAATCCACTCACAAATATTTTCTGTTGAAGACAAGATTCTTTTAGGTTCAGTTGAGAAGAGTAAGTTTGAGATACTTAACCATGAGGAAGAAACCTGACGCCTTACGAGTTAGGAAATTTGAATAGAAAGTGGAGACCACAACAAAAAATTATTTCATAAATATGCTGAACACAGAAGGGTCATCAACTCCATTTGGGACATTGCAGATTTGGATGGTTCAACCCTATCTTCATAGGAATATATAAGGTTAGTATATTATAAATTTTATAGGTCTCTTTATCAAGCTACATGGAAGGAAGACACATTAAACCAATTTCATGTGATAAAAGAAGTACTACGTTATTTCTCGAATGAAGAAAGTGATGATGTTGGAAAATAGATTTCCCTTCATGAGGTGGAAAATACGGTGGGTATGATTCCTAGGGATAAAAGTCCTGGACCTGATGGGTGGACACAAGAATTTTTCCAACACTTCTTTGACATAATGGGCAATGATTTATTGTTTGTCGTGGAAGAGTCTAGACACACTGGAAGTGTTTCTGGATCTCTGAATGCTACCTTTGTGGAACTAATTTCAAAGGAATCCAAACCTGTATCATTTAATAATTTTAGGCCTATATATTTATGTGATTTATTCTATAAATTTATTACAAAAATCATTGCATATAGGATAAAATAAAATTTGGCTACAAGCATCTCAGAGGAGCAATTTGGATTTCTGAAAGATAGACTAATTTTTTATGTTGTAGGTCTTGTAGATAAATTCATGCACTCTATGAAAACAAAGAAGATGAAATTACTGATATTGAAATTCGATATTAATAAAGCCTATGATAAAGTAAACTGGAACTATCATTTCATACAGGATAAAAGAAAAGTTGGCTACAAGCATCTCGAAGGAGCAATTTGGATTTCTAAAAGATAGACTAATTTTCGATGGACATCTTGCACATGAATGCCTGCACTCTGTCAAAACAAAAAACATGAAATCATTGATATTGAAATTGGATCTTAATAAATCCTATGATAAAGTAAACTTGAACTATCTAAGAATGATGCTAATTCAAATAGGTCTGAAGTGGGAGGTGGTACAATGGATTAAGGGATGTGTAACTAGTGAAATATTTGTTGTTTTGGTAAATGGATCCACTACAAATTTTTTTTAAAGTCACAAGGGATGGAGGCAAGGTTTCTCTCTTTCCCCATTGTTGTTTCTCTTGGTGGTGGAACGACTTAATAGAATGTTGAAAAATGTTGTTTCTGAAGGAAAATTCTGAGGGTTAAAGGTTGTAAGCGGGGCCATCATTTCTCACTTATTTTTTGTGGATGATGTAGTAATTCTAGGTGTTGGATCAGTTGAAGAATGGATGGAGTTCAAGAAAATTATAACAAGTTTCTTTATGGCCTCAGGGATGGAGATAAACTGTTAGAAATCATGTTTTCTTGCACACAATTTGGAAGAGGAGTTGTTGGGAAAGATTGTGGAGATTTTTGAAATTCCTTTTAAATTTTTGGATCAAGGTATGAAATATCTTGGTTTTCATATGAAACCTAATGATTATAGGGTCTCAGACTAGATATAGCTCCTTCAAAAGGTGGAAAATAAAACTGGTCATTGGACTTATAGGTGGTTGTCTCTGGGTGGAAGAATGGTCCTTGTTGAATATGTACTACAAATTATGCCAGTCTAGTGGCTTAGTTTAGCAAAGGTTCCAGAAAAAATCAAGTATAATATTTGTAAGATTTGCTCCCAGTTCCTTTGGAAAGGAGCTAGGAAAAACATTGGACTCTATTTAGTTATATGGGATAGGATTTCTAGGCTAAATATCCTAGGTGGATGGGGTTTTCAGAACATTCATTGATTTTCACAGGCTCTAGTTGCAAAATCAATGTGGCACAGTTTGTTTGGATTTGGGTTGTGGAGAAAAGTATTGGTGAAAAACTACCTTAAAGGTGTTGATGTTTGGACAACATCGGGAATACATTCTCTTAGAATAATAATTAATAATATAATTATTGATTATTAAATATCATATATAATAACTAAATGATAATAATAAATAGTTATTGATTATTCAAGGGACACATCCTTTCATGGATGGTCACCATATGTTCTCTATATATGTAAAACTCATCATTGTAATAATATATCGATTATATCTCATATTAAGAAAAACAACATGGTATTAGAGTGGGACTGGGCTTGACTCCTTCATAGGAGGGCTCGATAAAATGAGAGTAGAGTAAAATGTTGGGAGGTGTCTTTTTTTTTTGATCAATCTAATATTACAATAAAAAGACACTTGAAAGACACAACAATAGACACACATGTTTTTTCTCTCTCACACGTGGGATAAGTGATTTAAGGAAGAGACTAAGAAGCTGAAATTTTATGAGTTACTTAGTGATGTTCTAGTGTTTACTAAAGTAATATTGTATATTATTGGAAGTAATTACCACTTGTGGAAAATTGTGCTTGATTAATTTAACACTAGAAAATCAACATGGTTAGTTGTATGACATCGAGTATATGATGGATGTGTGTTGGTAGTCGTATGACATCAAGTATGTGTTGGATGTGTGTTGGTAGTTGTATGGCATCGAGTATATGATGGATGTGTGTTCGTAGCAGTATGACATCGAGTACATGATGGATGTGTGTTGGTCATAGTAGAAGACATATTATTTGGAGGGTTAATGTATATAGTTATGCACAAGATAAATTGATCTCCTCTAGGAGATGTTTTTTGTTGTTCTTGTTTATTGTTCTGGGAAATTCACATTTAATAGCTCTGATAAGGAGACATAATGATGGTCGGAGGAGGCAGACATGGAGGGAAAGAATTTCCAACATGATATCAATGAGAGACATTGCCAGACATGATGCTTAGAGACAGGAAGTCTTTAGGAGCAATGTACCTCCCAGGATGGGACCATGCAAAATAGAAAATAAAAATCCAATGATCATGGATACAATGAGTCAAGAGCGACTGTAGAAAAACTATGGTAGATCTAGTAGAGGAGGAAAACAGATTATGAGACTCAGAGGGAGAAAGTCTAGCAGTCCCAGTACATGAGTTGAGCCATGAGATGTTGAGGAAGCAGGCATGACAACAATTCTAATGTATGTAGAGGAACTCCGAGAGAGGGAGGCGTTACTAAATCTAGAGGGAGCAGAGATTGAGTTACCTCTAGAAAAGGATGAATAACTATCTTCAGTGTCAGAGGGAGCAAAGATAGTGGAGGAGTCATCTCCATCTCCAAAAGGAGTGTTGATGTTTTCCAGGTTTCTGAGACATTGGTTTCATGAGGGAACCTCTATATATCAAGTATGGTCCAATATTACTTAGCATCACCATCATTTACCTATTTTTATGTGGGAAAATGCATCCATGATTGCAGTGTATGTTCAGAACAGAAGTCCTCATAAGACTTTAAGGAACATGATTCTTGAGGAGGCCTTCATTGGAGTGAAGCTTGAGGTTGGACACTTCAAGATATTTAGGTTTCCAATATACATTCATGTACCCAAGGAGAAAAGGACCATGCTAGTCCCTTCAGGCAGAAATCATACATTTCTGGGGTGCAGTGGGTATTCAAACACATATTGGATCTACATCCCTGGTTAGAGACAGATTGGGGTGAGAAGAGACGTTACCCTTAAGGAGGAGGTATCCTTCATGAGATATATAGGATCTCATATGGAAATTGTCAGTGACAGACAGGAAGAGATGGTTCCTTCTCCCCCTCATGCTCCATCAGTTTAGAGGGAGATAGTTGATCCTATTAATCAAATTGATCAAATTGATCTATAGCTCCAGTTGATGTTCCCAAAGATATTGCAGTAGGTCGGAAGAGACCTACATGGGCTCTTCAGGTTCTGCAAGAGGAAGAAGTACATGCAACTCCTCGTGGTACCTTCCAAGAGAGAAAAATACCTCAGAGATATCTGTGCTATGCTAGATTTATGAGCCACGTCATTGATTATGAGCCTTCCTGTTATGAGGAGGCAACTAGTCATCTAGTATGGAGAGATGTTGTTAGGCTCCAATCTACTAATGTAAATTAGAGTACAAATGCTTGTCAATCCGGTGTTTGTAAGACTTAGAGGGACATCCAAAGTATATGGATTTAGAGATAGCTTTTATCTTTAACGGAGATAAACCAAAACCTATTCTAAGGGATGAATATGGAAGAGATGCTAAGCTTCTATTCAGAAGTCCTATTCATAGATCTCATAACAGTAATCAGCAATTGTTTTCCTAAAGAGTATCAACAGTAAGCATTCAAGAGATGTTCGAACTAGTTCTAAGACCTATCAAATGCTAGAAGGACAAAAATCTTATTCAAGAGATGCATTCATTGTCTTCATTCATTCATTCATTAGCAACTATCATCAAATTAAATCAAAAGTACTGAAAGCATAAATAACTCAAAAATCATTCATGACTATCTTAATGCTTGAAGGCAAACCACACATTGAATTCTTATTCAAGAAATCATTCACAATATGAGTAAGGCTTTGAAACATTAAGCATATGACTTAGCTAAGGAATTAATCTACCTACAGAAAGATATGAATAAAACTCATCTACAGCAAGATCTAATCTAGAACATGTATCAAAGATTACTTGAAAAGAACATAAAGAAAGAGTGTACTAGTTTGGCAAAGGGGGCCCTCCAATGCTTCTNGATGAGTTTTATTCATATCTTTCTGTAGGTAGATATGAATAAAACTCATCTACAGCAAGATCTAATCTAGAACATGTATCAAAGATTACTTGAAAAGAACATAAAGAAAGAGTGTACTAGTTTGGCAAAGGGGGCCCTCCAATGCTTCACTGGTACACTTGAGTTGTCTCAGCTAAGAAAAGAGCTCCAACAACATTGAAATAATCATATCATAGGAATGAACAGGAACAAAATGCATAACTGATCTCAAGAGTGCAAAATCCAAAGTTTCTTCATTCACATCAAGATTGTCATACTAGTATATGCTTAAGAGTATTTATAGAAGAGTTTCAAAACTAAAAATGCTAATAAGTCTCCTAAATATCATGATCAGAACAATAATATATCTAGGAGGGTCGAATGTCTCCTTTAGATCCACTATATATGGCCAAATCCCATGAAAATCCAAAACTGTCCATGATTTAAGGCTAAAACATGGTATTTTCTACTGAAGCGGCTCTGTTTGACTAGCATTGACCGAACATCTAGAAGGCTCAAATATCGAAGATGATAGCTCATTATCCATCCTTGTACATCAGGGAATATGACCCAAGTCTTAGATTTCTCCCAGGTGTCCTGCAAGTACACAAAGCTAGGAGCAATTATGGGATTTAGTCAAATCCTGTAATTTCTGATAAATTTTCAATTTTAATGCCAAAATTTAGAAAACTCAATTCTTAAGCTAAAGAATGATAAATATACCTTTCATAAGTTGTTTCATGTAAAATATGGAATGAAATGAAGACAAAATGGATGGAGATAGAGGCAAAAGTGTGGTTTATAGAGCAAAAAGGAAGCATAAAAATGTACTCAACATCTCCCCCAAGAGGATGTCCTTGCATGTCCTCATGCACAAAAATGTCCCTAAACCTCTGTCACTAATCTTCTGTCACCTCTTCTTCCTGCAATAATGTTTCCACATTCACCTGAGCTATATGAAGTGCTTTCATTCTTTGATATTTCTCTTTAGATGCCTTTTTCTGTTGGAACCACTTATAGGCTTATTTGGAGATTAACTTGTTCTGTTTTTGAAGCTTCTTGTTCTTCTTCTTCAAAGTTTCAATCACCTCCTGTGTTTTGTGGCTTTGATTTCTTAGCATTTCATTCTTTGTTTTTATGTATCTTTCTAAGACTTCAATTTCTTTTATTTTTCTCTTCATTTTCCTTATTTTCTTATTTTTCTTATCAAGTTCAAATGTGGATGTACCAGCCACTTCTTCCATTTGAGGTTCTTCTTTCATGTCCCTGATTAATGTTTCCACATCTACTCTTGTCTGTTCATAGGTGGAAGTTTCTTGTTCCTCAAGACCATCATTTCCCAATGATTGTGCCTCTAGAGTCTGAATATGTGCATACTGTGCTTGGTGTGCTTCATCATCATTTTCTTGTATTTGGCCCTTTTAAACTTGTTGGCATTTTCTTGATTTCCTTTCATAAGTGGTAAAAATCTTGTCTTTTTCCTCAAGTTCTTTCTCTTTTATCACCATACTTCTTGTTTTTCTCCTCCCCATAGGCGGTTTTGAGCTTGTTGCCTTGGGGTGCTATACTTCTTTCTCATCATCAGTCACAACTAAAATTTGTTCCTCTTCTTCTTCCTCCTTTATTGTTTCAAAACCATTTTCAATGATAAATTGTTTCCAAGTCAAATTTTGCTTCTGTAGTTCATATATAATGATCATTTTAATAAAACCACAGTGATATAAACTATTTTCTGTGTTCCTTCCTTGTTTCTGGACAACCTTAGCCATCTTAGAAAGGCTTTGTAAGAGAAAATAAGGCATATTGATTTCACAGTCACCTTTTAAGTGTTGTAACAATTTAATGTGATATAGGTAGATGATGCTAAACCTTCCTTCACAAGTTATAAATTTCTGTATGAGGTATGCTAATTCATCCCAAGGATGAATCAACCAACTCATTGGGATTCCCTTCTTCCAATTTACTGTTGCTACCCTTGACCTGGAAATAAAAGGTTCCCATGAGTTATCTTTGAAATGCTTGGTTTTGAAATATCTCTCTCCTATTTGAGGAAGTCCAGTGACATGTGCAATGCTATCTTCAATGATCCTAATGGTAAGGTTTCCAACAGTAGCCCTTTACCCATCAAATGAGTGAGCAAATTCTAAAGCAACTTCTTCACAAAATCCATCAAATTTTTCAAAGAACCCTATCCATTGTTTTTGATCCAAAATTTGTATACAATCCCCGTGTCTTTATGATGTAACAAGCCTCCCTGGTTCATATCTAGATACCATACTTCCAAGTTTTAAGAGCAAGACCTAAAATATTTCCCCTGTTTATAGAAAGGAGGTCTAAAAGATTCAACCCTGCAGTTCTTTTGACCAAAATTTTTTAAACTTTCAGACTATGTTTGGATTTAATTCTGTGCATGCTCTTCAATAAGGTTTTTTGTTCAATAAGCAAAGGAAATCTCTTATTTTTTAAATTCCTAAGCTATTCTCTATTCATAAAAATTTCATGCAAGGGCATACCTGGTAATTTCGAAAAATTCTGAGGCTTCTTGTTGAATTCTAGCTCAATTTCCCCTCTTTCAGTCGGCCTCTGCTAAAAATGAACTGTCTTGTTTCAAAATGTGCCACGGGACATTGAATTTTACACTTGGCTGTTTAATTATTTGAGTTTGGGCTTACCTTCAGTAGCCGACTCCTATTTGGATACATTCTCTGCCTTTTCTTCCCCACTTATCTCCTTCAACCCCTCGCATTTTCTTCCACAGAACGAAAATTTTGTATGTTGACAGTGAAATTGTCAACATACAATTCGTTTTTTTATCAGAGAATTTTGGAATAGGGATGCGTAGGAGGGACAATGTGCTAGAGCGTAGGGATTTTGGATGCGTAGGAGGAACAATGTGCTAGAGTGTATGGATTTGGGATGGTGCTGGCATTGTGAACAGAGCGTGCAATTTTGAAATGGAGGTAAGTGTATGCAGAGGTCCGTCGGTGGTTCGAGTCTGGGAGCGTGCAAGTGAGACACAACATGCAATGTGAAAAATCGTTTGGTGAGACACAACAAATATGAAAATCATTCGAGTCATTTTTCTTTTATGGAGAAAAAAATGTTGGAGGATACTTTAAACAAGGGTCTTTATTTTTAAAAATGGATTGTATAGCGATCATAGCTGAAGGTGCTGCTATATTCGTACCTTTGTACTCTTCTCCTTATTGCAACCATTATAATAAATGATTTTTAAAAATGCTCACTTTACTTATAACTCCCTAATTTGTTTCCAACCTCTTCATCAAGCATGAGCCCTTCTTCTTATGACCCCTTTTTAAATGCAAACCACCTTTAATCTATGCAACAATACTTCAGTCTGTGTATGTAACTTATGTCTTTAGAAACAAAGCATTTGATAGCTCAAAACAAACAATGTGTTTTGTATTTGAAACCCAATCCCTCCTTATAACTCCTTTGGAAAACCAAAAGTGGTTCTTTTAAGTACCATTTTTAATGATTTTGAGGATGAAAATGGAGTGATGAAAAGATGATGTAGGGGAAAGGAAAGATAGGATATTTATCATTGCTTAGCTTAGGAAGAATTCTCAAATTTAAAGCATTAAAAAGGAAAATATATACTAACTTGTTTGCGCATTGTGTTTTGCTTGATTGAAGTTGGATGGAATGTTGTTGTAAGTCCTCAATTTCCTCTTGTATTTCCTTTTCTTAGTAGCTCATGTCCCTCTGCTGATTGGAATTGATTTTCTTCTCAGGTCCCTCTGCTGATTGAATGGATACTTTCAGGTCCCTCTACTGATTGAAATGGATATCTTCCTCAGGTATCTCTGCTGAATTGAAATTGATACTTTCAGGTCCCTCTGCTGATTGAAAATTCCCTTTCTTTTAATGCATGCTATCATCTGTAGAAGGCTTGAAAGGTTTTCAAAATATATACCTTATCCCCCTCAACCTTATTTATTGACTTGTCCTCAAGTCAGAGATAAATGTTTGTAAAACTTTTGAAGATGAAAAATGAAACTAGAAGTTAATGATGAAAATTATTATTATTTTTTTGAAGAATTTTGGTTGGCCAATGTTACTTGGTTTTCCAATCAAAATTTGAGTTTATATTGTGCCAGTTTCCTGGATTTTCACAACTAAACTCCCTTTTTTCTTTTTCTCTTTTCTTTCTTTATTTTTTATATATTTTTAAGGAGAATGTGAAGGAGACACATGATTCTGTCTCTCCAACACTTCCATCTCATTCTGTTGAGATATCTGCTGCAAAAAGTCTTCCTTGTTTACAGGCTTATTGTAGAGCTTTAGCCTATGTCCATTGACTATGAATGAGCTTGCCTCATCATCTATTGTTTGTAGTTTGACTGAGCCATTGTCATATACTTCTACAATCTCATATGGACCAAGCCAATGAGTTGTAAATTTAGCTTTGAAATCTTTGAATTTTGAATCAAATAACAAAGCCCAGTCTCCTTCTTTGAATTGTTTCTTCTTGATATAATTATCATGCCAATGTGCCCTTTGTTGTTGTATCAAAGTGTTGTGTTCAACTGCTGCCTGTCTCATCTCATCCAATTGATTTAATTGCATGATCCTCTCTTTTTGTGCTTCAGAAAGATCTATTCCCAAATCAGCTGCTAATTTAAAAGTATGAATTTGAAATTCTATAGGTAACAAAACTTCCTTACCATAGACTAGCTGATAAGGAGTGAACCCAATATTATTTTTATAGGTGATTCTGTATGCCCATAATGCTTCTTGAAGCTTGTATGACCAATCTTTTCTGTGTGTTTGGACCGTCTTGGTCATGATTGCTTCTAAAGTTTTGCTAGTAGATTCCACCTGTCCATTTGCTTGTGGATGATAGGGTGTAGATTTTCGATGCTTGATCTGATATTTTCTTGCTAAGTCTTTCACCATTTTAGAAGTAAAATATGCTCCTTGGTCTGTTACAATCTCCCGAGGAACTCCAAATCTGACAGATATTTCTTCAAAGAGGAATTTTACCATTGACTATTCTGTAGCTCTTACTAATGCTTTGGCTTCCACCCACTTTGTAACATAATCATTACGTACTAAGATGTACTGCTTCCCTTTTGATGGTGGATTTATTGGACCAATGAAATCAAGAGCCCATTTTTCAAATGGCTCAATGTGAACTTGTGGTTTGAGAGGCATTTCATCGGTTGGAAGTGGCTTTCCCATCCTTTGGCAGCTATCACAACTTCAGACATATTTCTTGGAATCTTTGAATATGGATGGCCAATAATACCCTAAATTGAGTATTTTGTATGTTGTCCTTTTATCTGCAAAATGAACACCACAAGGTTCATCATGGCAAGCTTTTAGTATTTCTAAAATCTCATCTTGTCTTACACATCTTCTAACTATGAGGTCATATCATGTATAAAAGAGATCTCCATCAATCCATGTGTATCTAGCACTTTGTTTAATTATCTTTTTCTTTTCTTTGGTTGTGAGAGATGGAGGTAACATTCCTAATGATAAATAGTTGGCTATATCAACATACCATGGAGCTATAACTGAAATTGCAAATAGGTGCTCATCAGGAAAATTATCTGAGACAAGAAAAATCTCACCAGGGGTTTTTAATCGAGATAGGAAATCAGCTACTTGATTTTCCTTTCCAGGTCTATTCAAGACTGTGATGTTGAATTCCTGCATCAATAACAACTGTCTTGTTATCCTGCCATTAGTAATAGGTTTGTTCATGAGATATTTTATGGCAGAATGATCTGTATGGATAAAGACTTCATAACCAGTGATGTAGTGACAAAAATTATTCACATCATGTACTACTGCCAAATTTCTTTCTCTGTGATTGTGTAATTCAGCTCTGCATGGGTTAGATTTTTACTAATGAAGTAAATGGCATAAGTCATAAGATTTTCATTTTGACCCAATGATGCCCCTATTGTAGTATCTGATGCATCTGTAGAGATATGAAATGGAAAAGCCCAATTAAACCCTCTTAATATAGGTGTTGTTGATAGCTTGTCTTTGAGCTTCTGAAAGGCATTTTGAAAATTAGTATCCCAATGAAAAAGTATATCTTTTGCAAGTAATTTGAATAATGGCAAAGCTATTTTACTAAAATTTTCAATGAATCTTCGGTAATAGCCTGCATATCCAATAAAACTTCTCACATCTTTTTGGCTGATTGGTTCTGTTAGATTTACAATGATTTGTGTTTTTGCAGGATCCACTATTATTCCTGATGATGAAATATGATGACCTAATACTACTCCTTCAGTTAACTTCATAAAGTATTTTTCATTGCTAAGAGACAAATTTGTTTCTATGCATCTTATTAGGAATTTTTCTAAGTTTTTCAAGGATATGTCAAAAGAATCACCATGCACAGAGAAATCATCCATATATACCTCTACACATTCATGTACTAAATCAACAAAAATTGCCAAGACTACTCTTTGAAAAGTAGTTGGAGAATTACATAAACCAAAAGGTAATACCTTATAAGCATATGTACCCCATGGGAATGTGAAAGTAGTTTTGTCCTGATCCTCTAATGCTATATTGATTTGGTTATAGCCACTAAATCCATCTAGGAAGGAAAAATATTTTTTCCCAGCTAGTGAATCTAAGACTTGATCTATGAATGGTAACGAAAAATGATATTTAAGTGTTTCTTTGTTCAATTCTCTATAGTCTACACAAATTCTCCATTTCCCATTTTTCTTAGGTACAACAATTAATGGAGAAACCCATTGACTGTCAGAGATAGGGTAGATGAATCCTACCTTTAATAATTTTTGTAATTCTTCT